>PVJL010001985.1:0-223057 GCA_004026885.1 Lyroderma lyra
GGGGAGAAAGGGGAGGGGGTGGGAGAGGAGGGGGGGAAGCTAAATATAAGGGGATGGAAAGAGGGGTCACATTAGGTGGTGAACTTATTATGCATCAAGTTGACAATGCACTGTGGAATTGTATGCCTGAAACCTATGTAATCCTTGCTAACAGATGTCACCCCAATAAGTCTAACAATAAAAATGAATTAAAAAAATTAAAAAAAAAAAAAAAAAGAAAAGAGCGCGTGTGCTTTCATCTCGCTCCATCCCCCTCACCGTGCTCTACGTCTGCAGGTCTGTATGCACATCTCGGCAGTCTCCTCCATCTGGAATGTTCACTTCTGAAAGCTAAGACTCTATTTTGCTCACGGTTAGAAATCTCCATCTCTTAGAGCGGTGCCTGGAAAATATTATGCACTCAATAACTATTTATGTAATTATCATCAATCCTGGGTGTCCGTAATTTGTTAATTTACAAGTGCATAAAAAAGTCCCTTTGATCACAGGTTGGCATTGGTGAGCCAGCTAACACTGGTAGGTGTGGCATTTGTGGCTCAGGAACAGGAAAACTCAGCTTCCCTGTCACCTCATTAACATTTTGTTCTATCCAAGTTAATAGTAAATTTTCAAGTCTAAAGTTAAGCATCCCATCTCTTTGTTGGGCTAGTTTTCCACTGAACTATTAAACTGAGAGCCTGCTATAAATATTCAGTTACCATGCTCCTGGGAGGTGACACAAGTAATTAGCATTCAGGAGTTTACGGCTCTCTGTGTCAAATGGATCACCCTGAAATTAGGCATGTGGATAAACAATGCAGCCAGATGAAATATGCAAAAGGGACACAAATGCATGCCCTCTGATCCTTAGATAGCGAACTGCACAAGACACCATTTCAATCTATCATGAAGGCTAAAGCAGTGGAGAAATCATGGCTAAACAAAGTTTATATGCAGAAATTTTTAAAAAAATTAATAAATTGGGGGCCCGGAAAGGAATAATTTAAATAAAATACAGGGTATCCAGGCAACAAGAACACTGGTCCCTTATTTAGCTGCCCAACTCACTGCCACCAAAGCTCCAGCCATGTGGAATATTTTCTTTTCTGTCTTCTTAGCTCTGAACTCCTACGTGTATGCGTGGCCTGTTCTTGCCGCCTGACCCACACACCGCAAAGCCTATGCGATCCAGTTCCAAACCGCCTTCTCGGTAAAGTATTTTCTGAATCCTTCGGCCGACTTAGTTGCCTTTTCTCCTCTGTTATCATACCAGTTAGCACATGTGTCTACTACGTAATACCCTGCATTGATTTGCTGTGACGTTACCTCATCTCCTCTCTGTTGGCTCCTTCAGTATAAGAAATAATTTCAGGAGTTCCCTGGTGGTGTAGTGGCTTAAGGCTTCAGTGCTGTCAATGCTGCGGCCTGGGTTCGATTCCCAGCCAGGGAGCTACCCACATAAAAAAAATAATAATAAAAAAATAAGAAATAATTTTGTCCTCATCATAGCTCCAGAACCATTGTATCTCCATTGTCTGATGGGTTAGACAATCTCTAACCCATAATCTTTTTATAGTAAAGTGTCTTCTCATAACTTTGTTGAAATTAGGAAAATGGTCTTGAGTATTATGCCTTTTGTAAAGTATTGTTTCAACTTCTAAAGATCCTCACGGAACCTCACATAATGCAAACTTGTTCGTACGAAACAGGATCCTTCAGAGTAATTGCTTTTCCTATCTCAGATACCCAGACTAGTGTAGTCTGAGACCTTTTTCGTGTCAGTGCCTCCGTAAGCAACTGGTTACAAAAGGATCAATAATATAATGTCTTTTCACCTCTTTTTCTGCCGAAGAGTCCAAAACACTGTGTTGGGATCAATTCAGTCATCCTCATAAGATTTTTCATTAAGTGGGAAGAAAAGGGTATTTCTGGTTTGTTTTCTGTCTTACATTGACTTCATAAATGAGAGAATGAAAGCGTTGACTGGTAGAATGGCTCACTCAGGTGTTCACCAGGTATAGCTAGAAAATAGTAGCTTTCAGGGCTTCATTTCTAGTTTTTGCACTTATCTTGGTAATATCTAGCTATTACAAAAATTTTAATTACAAACTGAATGAGTGTTGATTAATCGTTTTTCCAAAGTCTTAGAAATAATTTCTCCCCTCGTTTTTTTTCTAATAGACTGATGTTCTTCTTTTTCTTTTCCCTTTTTTAATCACAATTTTGGTTTGCATTGTTACTCTGCTTTGTATTATTATTATTGACCAAATTCTGCTTAATAATAATAATAATTATTATTATTATTTATTAGATTTTCAATGCTTACATATCCATCTGGCATTATTGTTAGATGTTGATTGACTCTGTCCCTGGAAAACAGTGCTTAAGGACAAGCACTGTCATTCATTTTTGTAAATCCCTAATCCTAGGGGTTTCACCCTTATAAATGCTACATGTGGGCAAGACCATCTTGGATGCTTCTGGATCTTGATGAGACAGGAATTTCAGGACATTGAAGTAAAAACCAAAGGCTTATACTTTCCCATTATTCTCCATTAACTACAAAGCTAACCACTCCACAGCCAGGGCTTGCCTTGTTTTCAGTCCGCTGCCGCAGGTGACCGTCTTCAGTGCTCATGTTCTGTGACCCCTCAGGGTGAGTGGAGCTGTCTTAGAAAATCAGAGCTATTTGTCCTCACTTTGTAGCCAAACCCCACAGGGAAGCCCACTAATAGCACTTGCAACAGGGAGAGGGTCTTCTAGTCGCTTCCCTTTAAATTCCTGGCAATATCCAATTATAATTTCCTATTGCCTTATTTGAGCTACAGTGGGACAAGCCTTTCCCTAATACTTACAGACATATTCCATGCCAGCAGGCATGATTTCTCAACAAAATGCTTTAAACAGCTTTGCAGACATGCCTTTTTATCCTGTCTTTGCAGGTTGGCGATCCAGCTCTGGGAAGGGGCACACAGGCAGTATTTAGCTAACCTGAGAAGGGCAATTTTTACCTGGCCTGTCAGAGGTCTCAGGTCCCATGGAGGGAAGTCCCCACAGGAGCTCCCTAATATGGCCCTTGATAAATATTAATATAATTAAATTATTAATCTTTTCATGCCCTTGCCTGCTCCGGTCTCAGCTCAGCACATGACCGAGGTTACCACAGCACACAGCCCGGGTGCTTAAAAAGATGTTTGTTAAATAAAATTGGCTTCACTTCTTCTAAAGAGCTGTTGAAATGAATGTCTGGAATTTACATTTTCTTCATCTGATTTTTGGGGGGAGAGGGTATGTTCTATTGTTACAATGGATTATGCCTTTCTGACTTTACCGTGATTTGTGTTTCAGCCTACGCAAGACAGCAGCCCATTCATTCCCTTCCAGATCCAGTTCCCGCACAAGGTGCCTCAGGGCTTCTACCCTCACCCCTAGGGAGCCACATTTTTCTCTCCAAACTATCTAGATGCATTTTGATAAACTTTTGACCTTTAATTTTGTCCTGGTTTCCCACAGCTGATATAACTATGTGTGAAGCCTAAACTCCAAAACTTAATAAGGTCTGTAGATTCGGTGAAACAAGACAAGTTTCATCTCATGGGCCATAATTCTGGGGAAAGCTAGACTATTTTTAAATGGAATGAATTCTCCCTGGATTCACCATTAAACAGAATTTAATATCATTGCTTCGAACAAGTGCTCTGGATTGGGTCAGCACTTGCCCCCTCTGTATTTACCGGAATTCCTGATAATGTCATCTTAGGCTCTGTAGGAAACAGTCATTTCCCTGAAGCTTAACTCTTAGCATAGTGCTTCTTAAACCTGTTTCCACCCCTAATTCTCCTGTTGAAACGAGACTGTTGAGGTGACTAGGTGTGCACGAGGCTATCAAATTCTGTCAGTGATTTATTACTCTCTGATGATCTTTGACACTCTCATCTGATGCTTTGAAAGAGGAGAATATCATTTATCCCTTCCTAATACATCATAGATTTCAAAACCAATCTTCACTCTTTAGGGAAATGTGGGTCTTTCCCTCTCTATAAATAGTAATGGTAATAACAGTGTTGGACAGGTGATTCATGGAGTACTATTTGAATTAGAAGACAGAGAGAAGTCCTACAATTACCTTATTTTGCTGTGTATAAGGCGCACACTTTTTGCCCAAATTTGTGAGGGGAAAAATAAGGATGAGCATTATACAAGGGTAGTACTAATTCTGTATCTGTATAAATGTTTTTACTTCTTTTAACTCATGAGTTAAAAGTGTAACTTTACAAATCAACAATGATATCTGTATGCAAAATAATACCCTAAAATACAATAATCCTTTTTTTATATAAAGAAATTTTATACATAAAATTACTTGTACCTTGTATCTGTTCTTATATTCTGTAATTGCTGTAAAATTCTTGTACCATAGTATGTTAAAAAATAAATGCTAAAATTTCTTTAGAATACAAAAAAACCAAGTATCTAAATATAAACAAATAAAATTTGGACAAAAAAATTAAAACAAAAGATATTTTTCCCCTGAAAGCTTGGGCCAAAAATGTGGGTGCACATTATACCTGGGAGTATACTATACATGGCAAACTATGGTAGACCAAAATTAAATCTCAATGCAATATAAAAATGAATGATGAATTTTTGCAAGATTTCTGGAATAGCTGCCGCAATAATCCAAGTAGACGTTTTTACTAGAAAGTGTTAAGGCAATTGATTTATTGAGTGGGAAGGGGAAGCACTTATTTTTTTGTTTTAAAATCTGAACAAACGGTCCTCAAAGTTCATTTGTATGGAAAAGTCTGCTTCCCCCGGCCCATGAACTATCAAAATTAAATGAACTTTATGAAGATCATTTTTACTTGCAAAATCATCTGAATTACCTTAACTTCAAGTGTCCTTTGCGATACCACCACGTGAATTAATCCCCCTGGCCAAATGCAGGAATGGACACCTCCAGCTTCAGGCTCTAACTTCTCATGCTGATCACTAAAATAATCTCATCTTTTTAAATTGATTGGGTTATTCCAAATTAGTGATGGTTAGGGCTCTTTCAAGTTTTATTGAAAATTATCCACAAGGAACACAAAAGCGATATTACCATTTTGAACTGTCTCAAGGTGTTGGAAATCATGGCTCTTCGCTGTGACTGGGGATGTTTTTGTAAAAGATGTGAAACCAAAATCCCAGGCAAACTTGGTTTTTTTTGGTGGCACTAATCCTGTTAAACTGTTCAAAGCAGAACTACAATGACTTCGATGAATCTGTTTTTCCTATTTATAAGAATAAACTGTGGTTTAAGGAATGTGGTCTTGTACAATTCCCCTGGATATGATTTTTCTGTTTTAAAAATTGTTTCACATTGTTCTTTTTAAATTTTAAGCTCTCTAAGGGCATCTCCCAGAGAATCTCTTGAATGCGTTTTAATGTTTCTGAAACTCACTCACTTTGTCTGTGGGAACAGAGACGAAACGGGAGATAACTGAATGGGAGACATCGGCTCTTGCAGTCACTTTCTATCTCTCTCCCTCACTGATTTTTCCCTTTTAAATCTCAGCTGCAAACATTGCCCGCCCTCTCCCACAGCTCTGCTCAGGGTATTACTTATTATTTGTCTCGGGAGTCACATTATTTTAGTAGCTCCGTCAGGGGTATAGCGATACAATTTGAACAAATGCTACAATTCAAATAAGGAAAATCCTCAGTGTCTAAGGATCCCAGGTTTCTGACACTGTAGCAGAGAGGTGGGTGAGAAGAAAAGCAATTCAAGTCCCACTGGCATTTGTGACATAGGGAGCTGGATGTCTCGCCTCATGGGAGTGCTCAGGCACAGGCCCCTGGCTCCTTTTCCTTAAGGAGGGTTGACCATTCCTCACACCATAAGAGGAAAATCTGCAACAGAGAGGGGTTTCTCCTACAACTGCCATCCAGAGACCCCTGGAGATGGCAAGAGTAATAGATTCGCCTTCCAAACAGCAACTTGTATCATAGAACCGGCAGAGTCCTCTTCTTCGTCTTGCTTTTTCTTTTAAAATAGAAGCATTTCCTTTGGCAACCTAGTACAACTTACTGCGGGGATTGCCTTCAGTAAGAAAGTGGAGAGCAAAGTAGAACAGAGGCGATATGAGGTTGGTGGAGAGCGGGGAAGCCAGAGGATCAGTGTTGAGTTCTTCAGGAAAGATAAACACACGATCTGCAGCTAGAACACAGGACACCCCTGACGTCTGACATGCAGTGGCTTCTGTGGTGTTTGCTGGGGAAAAGACTGTGATAAACTAACTTCCATTATGTTAAATCCTAACCCCCAAAGTGATTACGTGGTAGAGACTTTGGTCAGGCTCTGAGGGCAGAGTCCTCATGAATGGGATTAATGCCCTTGTAAAAGGGACTCCAGAGAGCTCTCTCACCCACACCCATCATGTGAGGATATGTGAGAAGATACAGAATCTGCCTGCACCTTGATCTTGGACTTCCCAGCCTCCAGAAATCTGAGAACTGAATGTTCTTCTTCTAAAGCCACCCGGGCTATGACAGTGTTACAGCAGTCCAAACCAACGAAGATAAAAGCACTTTAAGTTCTACGGAATATCAGGATTATTCCCGGAGCTATTGTCGCATTGTTCGCTACCCCCCGGGTACTGTGTGAAGTCTCTCCCTACCTCTCTCTGCATAAGCACACGCACGCACACGCACGCACACGCACGCTCACGCACGCGCACGCACGCACACACATGCGCGCATGCACATACACGCATGCACACACACGCACGCACGCTCACACACATGCGCGCATGGTACACATGCACACACACACACACACACATGCGCGCGCACACACGCACACACACGTAGGGGCACACACACACTTCTTGAAGCAGGACTTTCTATTTTGAAACTCTTGTCTTTAATGGTGAACCCCTTAATTAAGGGCAAGATGCAATCAACTTACTTCAGTATTTTTCCGTTTACGTCTTTAAATTGCACCTCCTTTAGGAGTCTCGCTGAGGGGAGTGGCCTTTATTTTCCATTTGTTTAATTATGTCTCATCTCTCTGCAGCAACCAATCTAGCCACGGTTTTGCAGTGTGGCCATGTGCAAATTTTAATGTAGAGTAAGATTCTGCCTCCTCCCACCGCATTCATATTGATTAGACCATAGACCTGACAATTATAGAATCCGAACTGGTATTTGAATGGAGACTATAGAATCAATATGTCATTTTAGAAACTAGCGGAAATAAAAAACAGCAAAGTGTTAAGATGCTTATTCTACTTCAAATGTTTCCGGTTAAAAAAACATAGTTTAATAATTTTTTAAAATCTTAGTTTTCTACTTGCTATAAATACAGATACAGCTGTTCAGTTTAATAGGTGAGCTAAAGGAAAGTATGCAATTTTGAAGCTATGTTGAAAATTACCCCCCCTTTAATAACCTAATTAAGATGTATCTAGCACCTAGATGTGCCCCTTATCATTTTCTACAATAGCATGGTTTTTTGTCTAATTACTAGATTGAATCATTGGTTTCTCCTTTATTTCTTTCTCTATAGATCTCTTGCAAAGAAACAATGGATGTTACAATCATTCCTCTTGATAATTATTTCAATAGAAAATGAGAAAATGTGTTTTATTTTTAAAAAGAATGCTGGATTACTCTCTCCTGCAACACAATAAATGTTGAGGCCAATTATATCTAGACAATTTGTGTGGGCATGGAAATTTACCAGTAATAAGACTGGAGAATTGTTGGTTTTTTCAAAGTATAGCACAAAAATTAGAGTATTGTATTTCTAAATTAAAATATCTCCAACTGTGGGCATGTGTGGGCATGTGTGCACACATGCATTTTTAAAAGATCTGAACAATGTATGTTCTGTAGAGACTCCGTTTCATTGAAAGATTAGCATTTTTAGGGGATATAGTGATAATTCTGACCATTTTTTTTTACCTATACCCTATATCTTTTAAACTTATACCTAGCATTAAGTTTTCATATCAACATTTGAAATTCAATATAAATAATTCAATATAAATAAATTCATAATATACAAACATTGGTGGATGGTTCTCAATATAAATAAATTCTTAATATACAAACGTTTATCAAGTGCTTTTTCTGTGACGGATACACTGCTTGGCAAGTGAAAAATGATTAAAGGAACTGGGAATGCCCAGCTTGTAATAGAGAAGATTGATGCAGATCTCTGTAATATTGTTCACGTATTTTAAAAATTGACTTTTAAGAGATTCACTCTACAAGGGGTAGCTCCAAAGGCAATCCTATTCATTTTTATTCAGTAGGCATTTACTGAGAACCTCCTGTGTGCCAGTCTCTGTGAGAGGTGCTGGAGACAGCCAAGTGAGTAAGACATTTCTCTGCTCTCGGAGAGCACACTGGCTGTCGAAACTCAAAAGGGTCAAAGTTTCAGGGAAGACCATTTCAGTCCAACACAAAGACAGATTCCCATCCACCGACGTAACAGGGCGTCTTGTGAGCTCTGATCACTAAGTTTAGCTGTGATACTCCAGGATGGTGTATAGTAGAGGCAGAGTCCAGGGCGGTGGACTTAGTAGCCGTTTAATGCTAGACACGAGTGAGTGGAAAAACACCAGTTCAGACATCTGGCTGTAGCTCATAGTGGGAGAGCAGTGGGCCCTGGGAGCTACGTCAGGGGGAACCCAGGAGGTGAGTCAGCAGTAAAGCTAGAGATGAGTCACAGGAAGGGCATCAGTAGTTCAGGAAGTGTATGTTGAAGGTTATTGGTGAATATACTACCTACTTTTGAATCAATCCTGTGGGAGATGCCATTTTGGTCTGATAGAAAAAACACCTGCGAAGTCCCTGACAAAGGAACATGCAAATGCCAACCTTCACAGAGTAGCCACATTTAGCGAATAAAGAATACCAATCGCCCAGTTAAATGTGAATTTCAGATGAATCACAAATATTTTTAAGAGTTCTATTTGCTAGTTCTTTTTTAAAAAAAATTATTTCTGTGCAACCAGATAGTGGATAATGATGATTCCAGATGATCCAAAAGGGAAAATTAGAGGAAAATGATCTCATTTTTTAACACAAAGCAGACTTTAAGGTTCTAGGAAAGGAAAATAAATCTCTTTTGCAATTGTATTTACTGGCCTGGGGCTGAGGAGGAAGTTGTGCCCTCAAGATACAGATTTGGTAACTGTCAACAGGTAGCTGACGAAATGAAACAGATCACAGGACAAAGCCCAGCAGACCTCGCCCATTACAATGGGGACTAAATTAACTGGAAAGTTAATCAGTTGTGTGACATTTGATATGTTGTTTATCTACCTTGAGTCCTCAGTTTTATCATTTATAAATTGGAGAATACAATATAAGATGGTAACACTGTGCCTGAGGTAGGTAGGTAATCACTAAATTAACATTATAGTCCACATGTAGTCGTTTTCTTATCTTCTCTCCTGCTCTATGAACATTGTTGTTTGTTTTACACCACAGGGGTTCTTAACGTTTGTTTATTTGTTTGTTTTGATTGAACCCTTGTGAAAACTTGATCCAAGGGTGCTCTAGCTCTTTCTAGAAAAATGCATATGCAGAGTGCAAAACAAAAGTGCACGTGCAAATGCAAGGAGCTTGTGGATCTCCCAAGCCCATCCATGATCCACCTCTGCAGCATTATCTGAAGGAAGAGGACACCCAGGTGGCGTAAGCATTATTATCACTTGAGTTCTGGGGCCCCCAAGCTTAAATCCATTCTAGCTTTGCGGGCCGTAATTTAACCCAGAAATTCTTACAATCAAGACAGAAGTAGGCACTGAGGTTCTCTGTGGATCTGCAAGTATATTGGGTAAGAACAGGCAAGGTGTGAGAAGGTTCTGCCCTTCCTTTCCCAGCGGCCCCATGAGGTAACCAGGCAAAGGACATAAAGCCTTTGGACCTTCCAGAACCACCTAGGATATGACTTCAGACTCTGGGGTCCAGTAGCAGTCCACTGTTCGTCCACTTTGAAAATCTAGTGGCTATCTCTTCCCTACTTCTCTTTCTATCCCCAGCTTTCTTTTATCCCTTTCCCTTTTATTCTAGAATTCTCTCTTCTTTTCCTTTAACTGAACACAATATGGAAGATGCATGTAATTTAGCTTTTCTGTTTCTTTCACGGAATACATGTTATATTCCTTATTTGGAATTTTAAATAGTCACACCTTTATATCCTTCACTTTGACCCTTTCTTCTCCCCTAAAGTAAGAATGCTTCCATTCAGAGTTAATTTTTTTGTATGGGGACTTATATAACCTTACTAACATATAATTTTATTAAGTTACATCATCTCATTAACTTATATAATCTTATAAACCAATTTGACCCCAATAATGTTCATACTTTTTTATAAAACAGATGTTTCCAATTTATAGGCAGACTTGGATTAACATTTCCTCCTCCCCAATAGTTTAGGTCCTTCCTACTAATTTTTTAAGTGAATGCAGTTAAGGTGGTCCATTTTATTAAAATTAATGATTGCATTAAAGTATGAAATTTTCTATTGTTATTCATTCTTGAAAAATACATAAATATAAAAAATATGTACTGGAGGGAAAAGTTTTTTTGAACTCGTGGGGTAAACTCGAACCCCGCAGTCAGCAGATGGAAATATTCATTCGGATCTCTGAATGGTACAGCAAAGAGGTTAAAGGCTTTTTTTTAATTGTTAGACTTATTGGGGTGACACTGGTCAGCAAGAATTCCACAGGTTCCAGGTGTACAATCCCACAGTGCATTGCCAACTTTTTAAAAGTTCTCACTTCAGTATTATATCTGGCTTTCCCCCTAAATACTCTCAAAATCGTCTAGTGAATTATTTCTTTAAAAACAATCACTCTGGGGAGTTCCCTGGTGGTGTAGTGGCTTAAGGCTTAGGCGTTGGCGCTGTTAGCGCTGCGGCCTGGGTTCGATTCCCAGCCAGGGAGCCACCCACATACCAAAAAGCAAAAACAAAAAACAAACAACAACAACAACAAAAACAATCACTCTGCAAACTCTCTGATACTGTATATTTTTTGTTTTCTAATTTTTAAAATTGTCATTTATTTTACATTTTTGATGTTGTCGCTCCAAATTGAAGTGAGTTTGCTGGGGCTGATTCATTCTTATGGTACAGAGTAGTTTTTCAAGATAAACGTATGACTCTGTTTTGGAAGTTGGTGGCTGCTTGTCTCATAGCTCGTTCCAGATTGTGTTTTTAATCTATCAGTAAAGCCAGCATCTATATGACACACAGTAAGAAATGACCTTGAGGTTTGTTTGTTTGTTTTTTGAGTAGATAAAGTGCTATCTCAATTTGCAAAATGGTATTAACACAGCCGCATATTTTTAAGCCTGTTGACTTTGCTTCTGTCATCAGAAGCGGTGTTCAGGGAACAACGAAGATTGCCATTTTAAATAGTGTGTACTCTACACAAATCCGGTGGTAGTGTGCATTGAGCCATCCACTCCGACCAAGGATTATGTTTTCTTTTTCTATGCAGAACTGTGAAAAGGCTTTAAAGTGATAATATTTCATGCTGCGCATTTCCTTTGATACACTTTTCCTTACCTTGTCTTATGAAAAAATTACTCGGGATGAACTAGGTGCAAAATTAGATTGGCCATTTCCCTTCCACAGATTGTTGTCATTTAAACAGTTGATACTAAAATATTATACATTCTTTACTGGAGCATAACTACAATACCAATAAATATGATTGTTACTTAAGATCTATATGAATTCATATATTCAGAGCCTGATTGTTTCAAGAAAATGTGATACTCTATTGCTGCTTCATGTGGGGCCAAAACAACAGCCAAGTGATTTTAACAATGTTGACTGAATGGCAGGGAGACCTAACTCCGTTTTAGGGACTTTCCCTCCACCCCCACATTCTTTTTTCTTTCCTAATTCTGATTATTGATCAGAATGAAATAATTTGTGTGCAAAATTACAATCACTAACCTTTATAGAGTAAGATCATATTTATTCTTAACATCAACATTCTTCAATGGTAAAAAGCAAAGATTTTTCTTCTCTCAAATTCGAGTGGAGTCATTCTATTTACAACCAAGTCGTCTTCTGAAATGCTTTCCTTCTGACCTTGCAGAGGGAAAAGAAACGTGTCAGGTATCACCCAACTTCCTGTCGTGCTCAGCCGACTCGTTGTACGTGTTCAAATTGGGATCTAAAGATGACGAGGTAAGACTGCCATTGCAGCATCTGGGGCAAGTCAGAAAGATCTATCTTTTTGTTACCAGCCTTTGAAGAGAAAATTTCACATCTATCATCCAGATATTCAAACAAAAACAGTAGTTTTATTTCAAATGATTAATATCAGAAAGCTTAAGTCATAATAGAATCCAGGTTTCTCATATGAAGCTCATATATCGATGCCAGCCCCCTTCAGCATTCATGGGACAAGAGTCTCTAGAAGTTTCCAAAGACAGGAAATCCCCCAACACCTATAATAAAGATGTGGGAGGACTTTGAAGATGTAATGTCAGAGGTCACTAGAGACTGGGGCCTGGCCTCTGTGTGGCTCTTTCTGTCCTCAAATGCCCTCAATTCTTTCCCTCCCCAACTCTCTGCTTCTGTCCAAAAGCACTTCCCTGGAGGTGGGTAGTAACACAGTATCATAGTGCACTAATACGTAACTAGCCTAGGGTTGTTCGTATCATAGAAGGGGGGCGTCTATAACCTCAAGGACAGTCTGGAAGAAATCACACTTTCCCTGTAAGTGCACAGACCATCCATGTTATTATAGCTTGAATGACCACCTAAAGGGATTTCCAATAAACAGAATGAAGTGTGAAGGACAGTGATGTTATTAAGTGGGCTATTTCTGCTGATGCTTTCTTTTGACTCTGGAGACTGTACTATAGAGGGTCCTTGGTATAGAAACTAATGAGCCACTTGCAGACCTGCAGTTCCTGGAGATAGCACTGCATTTACTCTGGTTTTATTACTACAAATTTTTAAAAGAGAAATCTCTACCATTTTTTGATTGTGATGAAATCATAGGCTGAGGAGGAGTCTTTTGGGTTTTCTGACTACTCCGTGTATAATGATGATGGACAACAGGAAACTGTAAGTTATATATTTTATGTATCTTTCCTTTAATTCTTTTAGTAACCACATAAAGTAGGTTCTGTGGTCACCTCATTTTATATACAAACAAATTGAATTCAGAGAAATTAAATACTTTGTTCACCATTTAGGGACAAAGACCAACACAAGTGTCTGAGTTGCCATAGCTTGAGCTACCTTGCCCGAGACAAAAGAATTGCATTTCATGTTATCATTGACTTAGAAAAGGTTGTAGCTGGATGTAAAGTTTCTGACACAGTGTCCATTCCCCTCACTCGACAGACAGATTGGAAGCAGTAAGCACGCAGAAGAATGTAAGGCTCCAACAGAAACTGATTTTCACCTAGAATCTGCCTGACCAGATGAACTCTACTACTGGGAAATTTGTATATTTAAGATTGGTCTACTTGTCTTCTCATCACAAAAGAAATTGTAGAGGTTAGGCATTCAAGTACTGCCCTGATACCATACTTTTCAGATTATTGATTTATTATTTAGAAAAACATGCACGTTCAGAAGGTGATCTTAAGTTTGCATCTTTCTTTTGACCTCCATATCTTTACTTGGCTGTCGCACTGTAAATGTCTCTCTCTCCATTCTCCAATATCCAATGTGTGTGTGTGTGTGTGTGTGTGTGTGTGTGTGTGTGTGTGTTTTGCAGAGGTTTAGATGTTTGGAGGTGCTTGTTGGCCAGGATTGGTTGAGGAATAAAAAGACAAAAAAAGGATTCATTTTTCTGTATCATGGAGAATTAAGTGTTTGGGGATTGTTTTCTGGCTGGGAGAAAAGGTTTGGAAGATTACAGAGCAGTCTTCGGAGAAAGAAGGTGACCAGCACAGTGGAAATTCAGCTGTAAGGAGAATGACTAGAGAGACCAAGCTACTTTTCTGAACGGTGAAATCCAGGATTTATTTTTAAATTATTTTTCTGTACAATGCTGTTACCAAATCTTCAGTAGAACTTGACAGTTCCTTGGAAATAGAGGAAAAGGCTGCATGATGGGTTTGGAGTAAAGCTATGCAAACAGAGGACAGTAGGAGAAATGAGTGAAACACTGAAGAGGCTTACCAAAAACTCGACAAGACAGTAATGAAAGTGTGAAGCATCCAAAAGAATGTAAAGTCTTCCTGAAAGTCTGGAAATTTTTGAGTATGGTAGAGTTTTCACAAAAGTTGAGATGAAGTACCAAATAATTGTACTGAGTCTTAAAGGAAAAGATGCTCCCAGAATACTAAAGGATTTGAGAAGTTTCTGATCACACAGTTTAAACGAGTTTAGCATTGAAAATAGAAAATAATATATTAAATTACATTTTTATAATGCCAAAATAGCATGCTTTGCAAACTGCCATTTTTCTCTTCACATATGAGATAAGAGACTGTTTCCCTATTTTTGAGTTTGTTATCTCTAAAATACCTACACTTCTAAAGAGAAACAGATTTTATTTTAATTAATGTTCTGGGGCTGTCCAAAAAGTAGCCAGCCATGTAATATGAAAAATAGAGGCATTTATGGCTGGATTTTTTCCAGACATCCTTTATATAGTTGACATGCAATTTTAAATTAGTTTCAGGTGTACAACCTAATGATTTGACATTTATATTCCTTAGGATGTCATCACCACAATACATGTAGTAACCATCACCATACAAAGTTATTCTGATAATTTGACTACATTCCCTATGCTGTACATTACAGTCCTGTGACTAATTTTTTTAAACTGGAGGTCTATACCTAGAGAGGAATAGATCCGACTCAAACACACACTATAAAGTATGAGGCTTTTCTGGTTCACATATTTGAGTCACCTGAATCTCATAAGCATATTTAGCAATATTGAAATAGTTATTTACTCTATGGTTTATGATGACAAGGAAATCATTATTTGAGAATTAACATATAGCAGTATGACAAGAACTAAATAAAGGTTACTAAGTATTTATCTTAAATCTATATGTATATGCATACATGAATATACGTGCATTTAAATCTATATGTATATACATATGTGAATATATGTGCATTTGAATACATACACATCTGGATGTATATTTGAATATATTCAAACAGATGTGTATATATTTTTTCTTAAAAAATCAGATCCTTACAAAATAAAAAACAACTTATTTTATAACACTATATTAATTTAGCACCATTAAGAGGCTTAGCCCAGTGTAGCTAAGGTAAACCTGTCTTTAGTACCTTTTCAGTCTCTGTTCTTTTGTTATCTTACACGTATATGAGAGTTTTAATTTCTCAATATCATTGTCACAAATTTGGAAACAATTCTCTAGGATCTCATCAGTTATTGTCTCTGCTTTTCACTTCTTCCTCTTTCCAAGATTCCAATTGCCTTTTCAAAGGCCTTTTCATTCTTTCCTATGGATTGCTAAAGGTATTTTCCACATTTCCATTCTTTTTTTGCCATGCTTTAATCTGTGTATCTTCTAGGGACTGTAATCAATTTTTTTTTTTTTTTTTTTTTTTAATGTGGGTAGTTCCCTGGGTGGGAATCGAACCCAGGCTGCAGTGTTGACAGCGCCGAAGCCTTAAGCCACTACACCACCAGGGAGCTCCCTGTAATCAATTTTGTAGACAGCCTGGAGGGACAGACCAAAGGGCTAGTCAGCTGGATAGATCAATCATGCAATCCAGAGCTTCAAGAAGTGTGGTTCTACTGACACTGGCATCCTTAGGGTCAGTTTCCATCCCTTGAACCAAAAAAGTACTTTAGCCCTTAGCTCTGTCTAGTCACAGTGTTGAGGTTACAGCCACTTTCTTTAATGTACAGGCTGATTTCCTCATATCTCTCCTTAGCTATACAGTGGCTCAGGATAATTCATTGTGTCAAAAGACACAATTAGTTGGTTCCAACCTAGCATGTAACTCACTAGGGCAGGCTGATGGGTCTAACCATTCTTGGAGATACCAGCTTCAAATTCACAAATACCAACAGACAAGCCCTTGGGAGAATGGGCCATCCAGGGAGTAATTTTGTTCATCTGACAGCTGCTTGCCTCCTAGTTTCCCTGTATGCTGTTATTACTCGACACTAAAACTTTTAACAAATTGTGGGGTTAGTCAAGTGTTGTATTAAGAGGGTGCTTCTAAGGTAGAGTCAGCGGGGATGAGATTTTCATTTCTTTTCAACCCTTTAAAACAGTTTAAACAAAAGGAGTTCATCAGCAGATAGCTGATAATTCCTCAATCAATATTGGTAATAACTATGTACTTCTTCATGTTACCATGACTAGAGTATAAAAGAGTTCTGTTTAAAACTTTCTGACTAATGTTGCTTCTGGAATTGCCTTATTAAATAAGTTATTATTACTATTAATGTGAAGCCTCACAAAAAATTTTCTCTAAAACATACATGCTCTAGATGAGTAAGCAAGTGCTTATTTTAATGGCAGTAAAAATGTCCATTCAAGTTGATATTTATTAAATCCAATTTATGTAAGTATGTTTTTAGTATGCTTAATCTAGGTATAACAGTGAAAAAAACAAATACTAAAAATGCTTAAAAACTGCCGTGAAACACGTTGCATAATTAATGAGAAAGTGTTATATAGCCATGATTCTTCAAACTGCTGATTCAGTGACCCTAGAGGTCTGTGGACTCAATGCAAGAAATCTAGGTGTGGACTCAACTACATCTCGTAGTTTATAGGCTGACTAAAAATAAACAAACTACTTTTTTCATTTTTATTTTGTTCCAAATGGAATTTATACATTATACTTTTGTATTCAATTTTTATCACTATGCATTTTCTCAGTCAACAAATACATATTTATGACTATTATATTATAAGATGGCCTGTGATATTTTTGTATCTCCAAAAGGGTTCTTATTATTGAAAAGTTTAGAAAAACATTGGTGTATTTAAAATATTATTTTATCTCCCTGGAGTTAATTTTTATTCACTGTGAACAGAAATTTAAACATCTACCATGTAGAAATATAGTGAATGTTGAATGCATTTGATAGATGTTGATTTCTTTACCTGTCTTCCCTCACACGTACCAAAAATTGGTTTTGTTCTGTGAGATAAGTTGTCAAGTTGAAATAAAATTTGCCAAGTCTCAATTTTTCCACAATTCTGATTTCTTAAATAATTAAAAAATTCAAACTGCTATCAGAAAGGACTGTTGAAGAGGCACAAAAGAATGACAGAATTACAGTTTAGTAATAAAAATGGTAGTTGCAATGTTGTCTAAACATCAAAAAAGGTCATTAAAACAAGAAATGATAATTATGTGACCTAACATCGGTGCTAACTATTGCTACAACGGCAATCATAATACAACATATACATGTATGAAATCAACATGTTGTACATTTTAAATTTGTACAATGCTATGTGTTAAATATATTTTAATTAAACCTTTTAATATATGTTTATTTCTACTCTAAAACAATCACCCCAAAAAGTAAGAGTGTAAGTCTATCCACACAACAAAATTTTATGTTGTAAATGCATACTGACGTCATTCTCATGTTATAGATGAGAATGTATACTGATATACAAGGATGTTAAGAAATTTGTCCAAGGTTACAGAGCAAGGAAGTAATGACATTGGCCTTAACTGCACCTCCTTTTATTAAGGAACCCTTGCCCAAATCCACTATGAGAGATTGTTTCTTGATTCCGATGCAACTCTGGGTGATACTATGATCTGGCAGATGAGGTTGGAGAAAGCAAGGACCTCTCTTCTCCTGCCTCACGCTGAGAAAGCACACCTGTCTTCTTGTCCACTGAACACCAGCTTGGAGCATTTCTTATTCCTCTCTTTCTTGGAGAACAGCTTCCTATGGATTCTCCCAGCCCTGTTCTGTGAATGTTCCTATTTCTAGAATTAAATCCCCAAATTTAAAGGAGCTGAGACAGCTCTGGATTTTCTGAGACAAACACCCTTAGTCAATTTTTCCTGTGCAATATGTATTTTAGGACAGCCAAAGGAAACTCTCTAGGTGTGTAGAGAGAAATAAAACCCCTAAGACACATTTCCCAGCCTAATTCTCTGATGTAAAAATTGGTCTGTGCCAAAGCACTGTAATTAAATGACAATTATGTTTGATAAGTCCCTTGAAGAATGTCAGTGACATAACGTACTTGGTGAAAAAAATAATGTAACTTGGACTCTTTCTCTTTTCTTTATTGACTACCAGCTTGGCTGGTTTGTCATCGTTGAATAGGTATACTCAAGTATAAGAGCTCTTGGTCCATGTTCTTAATGGACTATCTTAATAGCACATTTCTCTCCAGAGAACATTACTGCTACTCGGGGCCAAATTCTGCTACTTTTGTGAGCATTGATTAAGCACATTCACTCAGTAATCATGTGTATACAACACTTTACTGAATAAAATGATGGCAGAAGATAAACAGCTATTTACACAGGCAGAGAATTTTAGGAATAATTAGATTCTGAAACCATAGCTGCTAATGCAGACGAGCCCTTGGGAGAATGGACCATCCAAAGAGTAATCTGTTTATTAACAGCTGCTCCTCTCACAATACTAGTCTCTTTGGAGTAGTTCTTACTGGTGTATAAATAGTTTGTTTCCATTTTTTCTATTGTGATATCCTTAAGAAAAATTCTTCCTCTCACTATATTGGTCTAATTTTTTCCCCCTCAAAGTAGGAGGAAAAGAGAGAGAAGGGGAAGGAAGGGGAGGGGAGGGGAGGGGAGAGATTCACAAGTTTTACGTGTGTTAATGTCCTTTTATTTTGGTAATTCCATATAGGAGTGCAATTGAAACTTCTTTTGCCAATTGGATGTCCTAGTTTGAGAGTTTGATCCATTTGTTCAGGGCCCTAAAATCTGTTGTAACCGTCAATGTTTAAAGAGAAAAAAGGAGACTTGCAAAGAGACTAAAGGATATAAAATATGATGACAAAATTTAAAGGCCAACAGGTAGAGTGGAACAGACAACTGCTGGTGTCAGATGTGAAAATGAGGTGTGACTGATTCAGTGAGTGGCCAAGAGGCTGGGTTTTGAAGTAGTGGGCCAAGCTCTTGAACCCATCTCCTTCAGCCACTTAAGTAGCGTGGGGATAAGCCAGGTGCCTGGCTGATCTGGCCTTTGGTGAGACAGCCACCAAGATGCTCACTATCTGTCCAGAGCGAATGCTCCCACAGGGTGGGGTACAAGTCTTCTCTTACCAGTTGACCTGCTCATATCTGTATAGAGCACTGACATGAACAGGCCAGTTTTATCTTCCTGTACTTTTCTTCAAACACAACCATTGCAGATTCTTGGACAAAGAGAACGTGTAATTCATATGTAACTGTCACAGCTTGGTCCGTTTTTTTATTAAACAATGGTATGAAAAGCAAGGAGAAGTCTTTATTTTCTTCCTGGGATTATTCAGTTAGAAAGTATACAAAGCAATTCAGCTTTGCAGAATATGATCCAGTCTATTATTATGATTGTGATATTTGAAGAAAAATATGCATGATAACAAAAACATGTTTGCCATTAATCTAGTCTTGGACATAAGAGTATGTGAGACTAGGTTATCTATAAATATTCTCGAGGTATCAAGACTGTCACGGCCCATAGGAATTGTGGTTATGCTTTAATAATCCAGCAGTCCTAAAAGATTGCCTATTGCTTCTTGTAAATCAAGAGTAACAGTATATCTGTATTTCTTAGAAACAAAAAGTTTTATTTTAGATTCAGCTTCAAAATGTACAGATAATAGTTATTTGGGAAAATGTAAAGAAATAGCTAAGTGGCACACAAGCTACATTAGAAGAAAAAAATTGCTGTATTAATCCACATTCCAAGAATGTTAGGTGGCAATTAAGGTTGATCTCCACTTCTTTTAAAACACGTAATTCATTTAGTGTCTGTAATGCTCAAAAAAAAAAATACTCTAATGGTCCTATTTAAAATGGGTACCTGTGGTCAGTCTGCAAAAAAGGAAGTGCTAGAAAAAACAAACAAACAAACAAATAAATTCAGGTGAAAAGTACACATTATCTAGCTTGAAAGGGCTCCCACTGTCCAATTCTGGGAAAATTTGATCATCAGAATAAATAACCATATTGATGGATTATATACTATTGAACTAATGTAAATAAATAAATGGGGATAAGAGAAACTGTTTTTATAATTGAATATCAAATACGAAATATGGAAAGAGTGATGCCATTTGAAAACTACCACTTGTACCCATTATGCCAATAATTAACTCAATAAATGCCCAATCTAGTAACTGAAAGTGGGCTGAGGAATGGGATAATTGCACAGACCCAGAGCACCCCTCGCAAAGTGCTCATTAATTCTAAAGTGGTGTTACAGAGGAGAGTCCTGGCAGACACTGTATTTACTGGGTGATCAAATTCATGCCATTGGTTATGGGACCAGTCAGCATCGTGCGCCACCTGACGGGGTACAATGAGAACATCACTTCCCTTCTGTAATAGCCTTGCCAAAAATGCATAATGGGTTTCTCTTCAGGAGGAAACATTAGACCAATGCACACTGAGAAATACGCTCCAAAAGGGATCTCCCACGATGCCAGAAATGTCAAGGTCATGACGGTCAAGGAGAGACTAAGAAATTGCCCCAGATGAAGCTAGCTAGAAAGACATGACAACTGGGTACGATATGAGATCCTGGGGCTGGTGCTGTTGTTATAAAGGACGTGACCGGGACAATGGGCAAAACCTAAAAGGATTTCTGGATAAAGGGTATTTCTTCACAGTAGTTTCCTTGTTACTTTTCATATGCCTAGTATTGTTTCAAACTTTCTAAAAAGTCAATTTAAAAAGAAAAAAAAAGCATGTCTCCCCCAAATTGCGGTCATCCCAACTTATCTCTTTGTGTGCCTTAAAGGGCAATCAGCAACACGGTTCTCGTACTTCATCGGTCGTGTGCCACTCCAAATAATTACAGAACCGTGAAGTGGGAGATGGGCATTTGATAAGACGTACTGAGTACGAGAACCATCAACCTATCGGTAGCTTATTCTTCCCAAGTGTTTACTATGTTTGGCCGTTAATTTCCATACCAACTCACAGAGTTAAGTATATTATTATACTTGTTTTTTTGAGGGAAAAACTAAGGTTCAGGTATGCTGAGTAATGTGTGCTAAGTCATAGTTTTAGTGAATGATGGCTTTCCCTTGCTTGCAACCTAAAGATTTCAAAGTATTGTGTTTTTCTTTTTCAGTGCACCGTAACATCTTGTTGGTTCAGTTTTTATGTTGCTTGTCCTAATCTGTTGCAATAGCGTATATGTCTTAGTTTATGTTAGTGTTGTCCTAGCATTCAATTCTTGAGTGCTTTACCTAGATTTCTGAGTGTTGCATTAGATGCCTATGTGGAAGGGAATGTTATAAAATTTGATTATCATTCTACTCTTTTATTGTTTCTGTATCAGGCAAAGTACTTGGTGAGTTCTTTGGCTTTTAGTACCCTTCCCTGTTTATCTCCTGTGCTGTTGTGAGGTTCAAAAGGAATAATGTACACCAAGATGCTCTGTGGGTGCTGCCAGGTGTCCCCTTTGCTTCAGAAACATTAACCAGGATTTCAGAAAGGGAAGCCCTGAGTTCTGTTTTCTCTGTGCTAATGTTTTAACTCATTTTTCTGTTTCCATCTTGAAAAACTTCATTGCACCTCTGCATTGATCTATTAGATACACTATTCCAATAAAAAAATCATTTAAGAAATCCTTTGCTTTGGAAAGAAGTTAGAAAGAGATTTATGACTCTGATTTCCTAGATTCATTTTTTGGAATCACAGATATAAGGTGGGGAGATTGTTTAGCTTCTTTAAGTACCTAGTGTTCCTAAACAGCATTTCTAGAGCTAGTGAACCAAAATTAGACCTGAGAGACCAAAGGGAGATCATGCCTCCCCTTCCTCCCATCCTCTGCTAATGTTCTAAAAATAAACGTACTCGGACTCTGAGGCCTGGCCGTATCCCATCTGGTCCTCATGCAGACATGACAGTGGTCTCCAGGCTAGAGCCTTGAGACATATTTCCTGCCTGCTGAACGATAGTGCCCGAGAATGTGGAATATAAGTCTCTTTAATTATTATTTATGAAAAGTCTACTCAATTCTTTTCTAGGGGTTGTTCCTGAAATGCTCAAAACACTATGCAGAGGACACATTTTTTTCCCTGACATATAACCATCTAATCATATCTATCCAGGAAAGATGGCACGCTGGAATGAGAAACTCAGAAGGGGCAGTTTTGATATGTATGTGTATGAGTTTGCTGGAGTTACCATAACAAACGTCACACACTGGGTGACTTACACAAGAGAAATTTATTTCCTCGCAGTTCTGGAGGCTAAGAAGTACAAGGACAAGGTACTAGCAGGTCCGGTTTCTTCCGAGGCCTCTCCCTCCTTGGCTTGCAGATGGCCGTCTTCTTGCATTGCACACACTTGGTCTTTCCTCTGTGTGTGAGCATCCTTGGGCTCTCTGTGTGTCCAAATGTCCTCTCTTGTAAGTACACCAATCAGAATGAGTTAAGGCCCACCCTAAGGGCCCCATTTTAACTTAATCTTCTCTTTAAAGGCCCTACCTCTCTATATAAAGTCAAGTTCAGAGGTACTGAAGATTAAAGGTTTAACATATGCGTTTTGTAGGGACACAGTTCAGCCCATGTTTGCTGTAGCATGTAAATAGCTCAGTATTAGGTATTGTGATAATGCATTTTGTTATTTAACTTTTAAAGCAACTTATCAATATTGGCTCTGTCATTCTACCCACCATAAATGTGAGAAAATTCACGCTAAGTGATGATACAGATGTCTGATTGGGTCAAGGCTTTGTGGATGGGGAAACGTTCGCGAGCACCAAAAGAAATGTGAGAAAATCACAGAGAAAAGTTTCTCTCCGTGGATTGGGAAACATCCTAAGGAGGCAGGGAAATAAGTTGTACTTCAACTTCAACATCTTCTGTGGTTTTGACTTACCCCAGCTCCTCCTTCAGAAAAGCTGGACGTGCAGGTATCAGACTTGCCTTCTGCTGTCACCCTTCGGAACGGCTCGGAGCTCTGTCCCCAATACTGCAGAGACGGGAAGGGCGTGGGGACGCGTGTTCCCTCCAGCTCAGGTGGCCCACTGACTGGAGCCCACGGACGGCCAGCTCTGAAGTGACAATGACTCAGGGCTCCCTCCCAGCCAGCTTGGGGCTGTGCTTTGCCGGAAATCTCCCCTTGGTTTGGCTTCCCTTTTCCCCGCTCTGGCTACCCCTCCCGTATTTGTTTCCCCAGTCATGTGTCCTTACTAAATTACTTGCACATAAATCTCTGGCTTAGGTCTTTTTTTCTGGGTCACCTTCTGTGGTTAAGTCACCTTCTGTGGCTAAGTCACCTTAGGTGGCTAAAAATCTTGTTCCAGTTTGTTCCAGTTCTTCAGAAATAACAGAGCATCAAATCAAACTCAGTACCGGGGTGTTAAAGAATTAGGGTGGAAAACCTAGGTTTAGTTCCTGGTTCTGCTATGGATCAGCCTCATAATTGGATCACTCAACACTCATTCCATTGCAAACATGCAAATCAACTCAAACAGACTCTTTTTTTTTTTTTTTTTTTTTTAAAGCAGTTTGTTTATTTATATGACCCAAATCCAGGAGTAGCTCAGGCTTCAGGCATTCCTGATGTCATGAGAAGTTTGTCTCACCCTTTTGTCTTGTCTTTGCATTGTAGCCATCATATGCTCTAGGTTTACACCTCACCAGTTCACAACCCTCCCCAGAATGAGGGCACCTCTTCTCCCAAAGCACCATCATTGGCCCTGAGAGTTACCCGGGTTGGCCCAGTTTAGGACAGGAGCTTACGCTTGAACCAGGGAAAGTTTCTGGTTGGCTGGGCCTCGGGGAGATTTCCTCCCTGGAGCCTAGGATCAGCCTAAACTGAATTACGTTGACTAAGAACAAGGCAGACATGGAAGTTCCTTAAAGAAGTAAGACGCTATGAGAAGAAAGGTGAATAAATACTGAATAAACAAAATTAACTAGTTTTTACAGTGAACTTGAACACAATAATTAATGTTTAGGAACCACTCTATCCTTACCAATAACTGGACACAATGACAGTGGCTGTCCCATAGAATTGTGATGATTAAATGACATGATACAGAAGTTCTCAGCACCGTGCCTGGCACATCAGTTGTTCAATAAATTATAATTATTAGGAGTCAATGTTGCTGGACTTATGTTTGGCCTTCTCAAGGTCTTTTCTGTCTAACCATTTTATTATTCCATTTTAGGTTTTTTGAGTAATGAAATCAGATTTGAGAGAATAAATGACAGAACTAACATCCTAAGGACACGTGCCAGAGTGGCAAAGCTTCCAGGAGCAAGTCAGGAAGTGCTGAAAGGTATAAAAGGAGGCGACATGAATGCAGAATTCTATTATGGAACTAATTGTGATTGTTGTATCACCCTAAAGTTCACAAAGCACATTTTATTCTTTGAGAGGGAAGATTGTTGGGAAGAGGAAATGTTAGGAAGATACACAAATATTAAGTTTTTATATTTTTCTACTTTACATAATAATGATGTGAAATTGTTGAGTAAGTAGTAGAAAACTGTAGGATGTATGAATTTTTTTCCTGATTTTTACGTGGTAGGGTATGGGATCACAAGTAGCATGGCTCTTAAATAGGAAAAATAAAATTCCCTTGGCTTTATACTGAGGGTCAATTGTATCATTCCACATAGCAGTGCCCTAGGAGATAGTAAAACAAACGCTTTCTTACTTTATTTTTCCAGGTATAAGACGATACTTTTGTCTAAAATTGTTAGACCAAAAATTGGGGGTCATCTTATACACAGGAGTAACCAGTTGAGATGGTTTCTTAACGTTGGGTTAGAAAAGTAGGGGGTGTCTTATACATGGGGGTGTCTTATACACGAAAAAATATGGTAATTGATTATTTCTGATTGAATCCCTAGGTGTCATGTAATCATTTTGCAGATTGATTGTAAATATACTCAAGCTATGGGGTACAAATTGCCTTTATAGTTAAATGTTCGGTCTTCTTTCTTGAAAATAACCTTAACAGTTATAATTTTTAATATTTAATAATATTCTAAAATATTTTAACAAAAATTATTGTTTCCTTAGAAGAACATGGAAAGAAAAAGTGAAACTAGAATTATAGCTTTATCTTTCTTGGCTTCAAACCTCCGGAAAATCTGCATTTCATTCTGAAACTTATTTCCTATCTATAATTTTCTGAATAATACAAATAATTTTTTTTCAATGGATCCTTCCTTTAGAGTTATTTCCTTTTCGCTTCAGGAAAACTATGTTTTCACTTTTGAACATATCTTTCTTTCTTGTGACTTAGTAATTATTTTATTCATTTTAAAAATAGAGGAAAGAATTTTGTCCGGTACCAGGTACGCGTGTGGCATCTGGGGCTCTGAATGGGACAGGGAAGCCCAGGAAAAGAGGAAAACGTGTCAGCTGCCCCATTAGTGATGGGCGTATGGCCGAAAGGCCCCTTTCCCGCGGCCTTGGCCGGGAATGCATCACTGGAGCGTGTTTCCATTGACTGTTTGTCCACCTGGAAGTCACTTTCTCTGTTGTGCATAGGAATGGATAAAACACCATTCAGGAGAACTGCAGTCATTAAGAAGCACCCCACAGCTCTAGACACAATGTTAAGCAACTTCTCAAGGTGAGTAAAAAGCAAAGTACTAAACAGAGTAGGTGGCGTGGTCTCATAAATAGAACATACAGCAATATAATTACTGACATGGAGAATCAGTTTTCAAAGATCAAGATCTGGGTAAAACAGATCACCTTCAGGGAGAATTGTCCCTCTGGGTACAGTTTTTATTGCTGCCATTTTCTTGTTGTTGTTAAGATGTAACATTAAATAAAATGTAACATGAAACTATATAGGGAGTAGTACAATAATCTCTTATTATTCATCATTCATATTCAATGGTTAGAATTTTCCACACTTGCTTATTTTGTTTCTTTTTTCAATTTTCCTTTTGAATTTTTATTCTGTTATTGATTCTTAGTTTAATTCCATTGTATTCTGAGACCAGGCACTGTAGGATTTCTATGCTTTCAAAAAATTAAGGCATGTTTTGTGGTTCAGAATGTGGTCTATCTTGGTGAATGTTCCATGTGAGCTTGAGAAGACTGTGTGTTCTGTTGTCGTTAGATGAAGTGGTCTGTAGGTGTCAATTAGATCCAGCTGATCGATAGTACTAAGTTCTTAACGATTTTCTGCCTACTGGATGCGCCCACTTCTGACAGAGGAGTGTTAATGTCTCCCACTATGACAGTAGACTTATTTATTTCTCCTTGAATTTCTATCCATTTTTCCTTCATGTATTTTGATGATTTGTTGTTAGGTGCATACACATGAAAGATTGTTATGTCTTCTTGGATAATTAATCCTTTTAATATTGAAAGAGAGAGGGAGACAGAGTGAGAGAGGGAGGTGGGTGGTGGGGGAGATTATAGATAGATAGATAGATAGATAGATAGATAGATAGATAGATAGATAGATGAGAGAGAGAGAGAGAGAGAGGCTGGTCTAGAATTAGGACATGGGAGTCCATTGGTAATCTCTAGACCTGAATCACAGTTTCTCAACTTCAGCTGCACTCTGGAAACACCATGACACTTTTAAAATCCTGATGCCTGGGTCCCATCCCAAGAAATTGTGACTTACTTGCTGTGGATTGAATTTTGTAAAAGCTCTTCAGGTAATTCCATCTGCAGCAAACTTGAGAACCACCAGAACAAAGCGATGCCTCTCTAATGTGAATGTGCATAGAATTCACCTGGAAAAAACCACAGGTCTGGGGTGGTGCTTGAGATTCTGCATTTCTAAGAAGCTTCTAGCTCCTAACAGGCTCCTAACGGGCTTTCTTTTAGCAGCTGTGTTTGCTAATCACACTGGGTTTGGAGTGTGGAGGCCTGGGAGGAAACTGATGGCACTGATGATAGAACCCAAATGTCACATTTCCTGGGCAGCCTATTCTAGCCGCTGGAGATACTGTCCTTTCTCTCTGAACTGCCCTGGGTCCTGTCTCCACCTCGCTGAGAACACTGCCCACATTCCACCTTTAAGGTGGGTAACTCTGGCTTACTCCAGCTCTCTTTGGAGCCTTTAACTTCTGAGGGCCATATACTATAAAAAACAAAAAACAAAAAACAAAAACAAAACATAACTTCACAAAAGGTTTTTCCCTAAACAGTGTCCCCAAGAGAAGTAAGTAATTTCAATAAAGGTTTGCATGTTGGTTTAATCAGTTGGGTTAGCATTTTATACACATTGCTCTCTTAGAGAGTTCCAATGAATATTATATTTAAAAACTCTAAGATATTCTGTAGTAAAGAAGTGTCTTTAACTTTGTTTAACTGGGGGTGTTTAAAATTATTTGAACATAAACTACTCTTGATATTCTGTTTTTATACACGGATTTGGGGGAGGGGAGAAAATTCTAATATAGGAAAGACAATGGGCTTGTGGAGTAAGATCTGGTTACTATCCAAAAAACCCCCCAAAACTCTTAAGATTGTTAAGAAGGATTACATCCAATGAGATTATAAATAGTCAGTATGATATGTGTTACTAAATTACTTGACACCATTTATGTGACGTGTCTATGATAGTGCCTGATGCTGTGGACTCTTTTCTTTTTCATCTTGTGGTACATCAGGGGTCCTTCAGACGGGTGTATGTTACACCCACACACACCCTGATACACTCACAGCCGTGAGCCACAGTCCTAGCTATATTTCTTCCTTCAACATAGTGACAAAATTCCGTAATTCATAGGTGGGTGTGAGGAGGGTTCAATGCCACCTACACTGACCACCTCCTGTGCATTTCCTCTGCTGCTGACAGCTCTAAAGTCAGAAGAAACTATTGACGACTCTCTCCCTTTAAATCAGCATGTGTTATTTATTGATTGATTAGGTATTTAATTGGGCGTTTAATAAGTGCAAAGCCCTCGGGGAGCCACAAGGGTTGATAAGACTTGGCCTAATGACGGGCTCACACGGGGTTTCTCACCGGGCAGCTCTCTCTCGTGCAGAGCCAGCGCAGGTGACAGGGCAGCAGACCCTGGCACTGGCTGTCACACTGGCTGTCACATGGCCGAGCAGGGCAAGGCTCTGCACTGCTCCAGAAACAATCCCTGAAATTATTTAAAGAAAGTAGCTCATATACTAAAGTTTTAGTGATAAATACACAATGTACACAATGTTGATATTAATGTCACAAGTGATACTTATTATAAATTTAGCTATCGTTACATCTTCATGAAAATTTTCAGATTTTTGAGAACAGGGGTCATTCCTTCTCTAGTTTTTATTCCTTCATTCCTTTCTTTTTTCCTTTAAATTCTTTTAGTGAACATTCTCTCTCGGTTGCCTTCCAACATGAGTCACTACGTGGAGGTAATTCTGCATGTGGCGTGAGACTTCTGCACTCCGTGGCACCCAGACACCCTTGGGAGATAATTCGCACCCACTTCCCATCTGGGGACCCCAGAGCAAGCGATACAAATTGTCCCTTATTTTGCTCCTAAAACAAAGTGCGCTTGTGTCTGTCAAGGGCTTTCCGAACAGTTTCCGGTGTCGTGGTTTCAATATGGTATTCAGCACACTCTACAGCACAGGATGGTGGCCCAGAGGGTGGGCTTCGGGACCCGGGGAGCGTACTGCCAGCTCTATGTGCCACGAGCTTTGTGATTTTCAACGAGTTACTTCATCTTTTTTTGGGACTCAGTTTTCTCCCTTATAAAATGCGAGTAAGTCCTGCCTCAAAGGATGTTACCAAGTTAAATGCGATGTAAAGTATATATTGTTTGGCAGGGAATAAATTATAATTATTATCAAATAATTGATTATGTAATCTTAGAAATCAACCTAAAGAAATATGCACAGAACAAGCCTTTGGAGTGAAATAACCCCTACTATTTATAGGATTCAAAAGATTATGAACAATCGAAGTGTCTAACAGTAGGGACATGGTTAAATTGCAAGATGTCCACTTAATAGTTCATGGAGTATTTTTCTTCATGGCAGTAAGAGATGCTTTTAGCCTGTGACCTCCCCCAAGCCCCTGAAGGCCGCGTGCAAAACGCCATGGCAGTGCCCAATTCTGCCGCCTGGGAGCAGAGAGCCTTTTGCACAATTTACGCCCAGTCTCCACCACTTCCTTCCTCTGTTTTAGTTCCTGGTCTGCCATCTGTTTTGACTGTTGCCTGCGGTCACCTTGCTTGCTCCATTGGATGATCCTCACATCTCCCCACAGCCATGTCTCCACATCTGTTCCTGGCTTTGGCTGCCTACGTGGTGGCACTGACCCGCCCTTGACCTCTAACATCCTTTGAAGCTCTTTCTCTTGTTGTTGCTACGAGCTCGGTCCCACCTGCTCCTGATCTCTGTTTTGCTGTCACCTGCACTGCTGTCTGCAGGTCGCGCGTCTGCCAGCTGCCCCCAAACGGGAGTTCTGACCCTCCTGGTCTACAGCTTTCATCTTGCCTGCTGGCTTAGGGGGAGATCCCCGCCCCTTCGGGCCGCATATTCTAAATTTTCTATGTGAGGGTTGTGGTGGGGGCTGGGAAACTGTGAGGCCCCGAAGATCCATTCTTGCCATCGAGCCACACGGATTTCTCCATCCCCGAGGGCACCGGCATCTGACGGGCTCCGTGACAGCCCTGCCCACCCCAGCCCTGTGGCTGGCTCTCGCCCAGAGTCCATTCTCTCTTCTCAGGACTTTGTTTTCCCTGTCAGGTCACCATCTAGTGCCCCCCGTAACTCGGCTCCCACAGGACTCTCCCTTCTGCCAGCCTCGCCGCTGTGTGTGTGGACTTGCTCTTCATTTGAACCTCAGTTGGGAACCTGGTGTGACTTATTCCCCAAAGGGCTCCTGGAGTTACACCAAGTTTCGGCTCTGGAAAATGAAGGGTGTTGGAACAGTGTGAGGTGCCCTTAGCAGGAGCGACATCCGGTCCTTTGAAGCAGTTCGCTGGAGGGCACACACCATCTAAATCCATCCCGTCCCTTCCGGTAGATCAGGTGCCACGTGTGAGCCCCGGTGCGTGTCCCCAAAGCCCGTTGGGGTGGCTAGCATTTCGTCTCCGGCATTTCCTCGGGAGGCCACGCTGTTGCAGGCCCCAGGATTCGTGCCTGGCCGCGGGGCGCGGGGTGCGGGGCGCGGGGTGTGGGGCGCGGGGCGCGGGGCGCGGGCCGCAGGCCGCCGGGGCGAACCGCCCGCCTGGTGTGGGACCTGCTTCCCCCGTGCAAGGCCGCGTGCTCTGTGTCCCTCTCCGCAGGGGCGCAGGCCACAGCCCCGGATGGCCACCCGCCCTGCCGCCCTGCCCTTCGCCCGTGGGCGGTGGTTCCTGCCTTGGCCCCGTCTGACACCTGAAGAGGAACGGGAGAAGGGGGGATAGAATCCCAAACGGGTGCGAGCATACGTCCACGCGTCCTTCCAACGCTACACGTCCAGGATCATTCTCCTTTTCCGTCTTTGTGATCCTGTTTCTTAGGTGTCACCTCTCTTATTTATGAATTGATAAACACTGCTTCCCAAGCGACCTGGAGAAAATTCCGGCCAATTCGCAGTTTAATGGTGTCGTTGATTCAAGTCCTAACTAGGCTCGTCCTTTCCCCCAGGTTCTCCGAAGCTTCTGTGCCTGGTTTTGCCTTTTACTTTGGCTAAAGCTACGTACTTCTGCCCACGAGGAACCCCCAGCCCAGGGATGACTTGCTGCCCCCCACTTTAATCGGCACCACTCTTTAGCAATCGTTGTCTCCCCCTGAATTCGCCTGCAGAAGCTGTGGCCCACACCTCGCACCGCCTTGCCCGACCTGTGGCATTGCCACCCGCCTGTGCCCGCACGGCAGGCCTGCTGCCCAGGGGCACAGCTCGTTTGCTGTGCAGGAAACGTGTTCGTCCAGCTGGACCAGGTGGGCAGGAGGTGGAAGTACGGACCTCCGGACTCCATAATGCTACCAAAGTAAATTTTCAGAGAACTGCGCTGAGAAAACTATGTGATGTTGCAACACACATTTACTTTCTCAACGAACAATTACTGAGCATCTTCTTTGCCCCCGAGGCTCAGAAACCAGAAAGGAAAACGGATCTTAAGCAAAGAGGAACTTAGAGTCTTAGAGGAAAGAGACGTGTAAATCCCAATGCGGTTGGGGGTGCGAGTCAAACGCGGTGGTAATACAAAAGGGGGAGCAGTGACCACAGACACCAGCTCCTCCGTCCTATCCTGGGCTCCGGAGAGGATGATGAAGTCACAGGCTCGGGACCAGCTTAGGATGGGGGTCGAATTCCCACCAGGCCATGTACTAGTGGAGCGAATTGGGGAGACTCACTCATTTCTCTAAAACACCCGTGTGGCTGCAGCCCTGGGAAGACCAAGTGGGACTGGATGCAGGGGACTCTTTCCTCATAATCAAACGATACTCCACTTGGTCATCTCTCTTGTCTGTAGATTTTGTGTGCTACTTTCCTACTTTCACTGAGAAGACAGGTTCTGAGCAAAATCAGACCATCGGGATTTTTTTTCTCATACCAGTCCATTCCTACTACTGCAACTCCCATAAAGTATACAGAAGAAACATACACAATTAATAAATAGAAAATATTTATTATACAGCACTGTCAAGATTATTTGACAAAAGGCAACAACAAGCCAAACGAAAACACCTTTACACAAAGCTAATACATCAAGGTGAAGAGTTTTTGCCCTTCAAGTATAGGGTATGCATGTGTCCATCTCCAATTCTGAGCAATTATGACCTAAGAGCTAATATTCTGTTGGATTCAGGAAAACTTCAAATCATCATAGGAGGCATTCAGAGTAATCGTGTGGCTAATGTTGGATGTACTCGCCAAATGTCTCCAAAACCTCAGAACAAAACTGACATCTTCTTTATCTGAACAGTAGAAGTAGTTTTCCTGATCTTATATTCAAAAACTCCGAATGCACAAGTCTCGTGATATAAAGGACATAGGTTGGTGGCATTAAGATAAAAAACATGCTTTCCCTTGCTAGTTGGCCGATTAGCAGACCACTTAATAAGCGCTGCAGCCATCGGGGGTTTTGTTTTGTTTGTTTGTTTGGTTTTTGGTTTGTTTTGTGTTGTGTTGTTTTGTTTTGTTTTCATTCTGCTTCATCACAATGAAAATGTGGAACTGAAATTCACATTTCAGGTATGAGGTCTTCCTACCAAAGGTGTCATAAAATAATTGTTTAAAGGAAAGGCAGTTCATTTTTAGTGTGGAACTGACTAAACTTGGCATTGGAGTATGGAAAGAAAGGAGAAACGTGAGTCTGGAACATGGAGTGGGTGCTAAATTCTGAACAAATGATGCAGCGGGGGTTTGAGGATTCGAGGATGATTTTTGACTGAGACATCAGCAGCTTCAACGTGAAGACAGCATATTAAAGTATGCCTGAACCAAAGGCATAAACAAAGGTACTCACGGGGGTAGGATTCTTTCTACAAATAATAGAAGAAATGAAAACAGCCAGAAGAAGCTCTTTTGTGGAGGGTAAAAAAAGGGAAGGCCAAAAAGAAACCACTGGATGGCACACCCATGGATACAGCACACAGCAAATAAGAATATAAAGACAAGTTATGACACTGACAGTACAGGAATACAAGTCCACGGAACTAAAAATTAAAAGGAAGCAAAAATGATGAATAAATAATTTGAGAAATTGTGAGCAAACCTCTTAGAAGTTAGCATATGCTTGAAGCATATAAAGCTCAAGTAGCTGTGGAAAAATCTTTTTTAAAAAAGTCAAAGTAACCTGACATCACCTAAATTCTCTCATTTCAATCTTATGGTCTAATAATGGTGTGCACAAGTGTATAAAATGTACCTTTTTATTGTAACCCACAGTTTTTGTGAACTTCCAATATAACAAGTTTTCAAAACACATCATTAATAACATATCTTCGCATCATAAAATATCTGAAAAATAAGTTCCCTCTTTGAAGAGGAAGGACTGACTATTTGAGCAGCATATGAACAACATTGCACCACAGCACCCCCATCTTCACAGAGCCCCTGTTGTTATTGGTGACAATGGCATATAAAACCTTACTGGAACGGAAAAATACCTCTATGATGCCAGAAAGGCAATCTAGTTGCAGTTAGGTTGACGTTACATTGCAAATTTTATTATCACGTGTACACAAGGACACAAGAACGCATTCACTCGCTAGTTACGAGGACTTCTGTGACAATCAGAAAGAGTTGTTTGTCATTAAACATTTAGTTTGCCAATAATACTTGCTATGGGTACGCCATTAAATTCCGAGACGGATCTGTTTCTGTAGCACATAGGAGAGACGTTGGCACCGAGTACACGCACTGCATCGTGGAGGTCCCCGTTGGAAAGCAGTAGTTGCTGCACTAAAGGGAAGCTAGGGTGTGGTCACATGGTTTGTTTCTTCAACTGAAGGGCAAAGGGGAGCCCCCTGCCCCGCTTGGCGCAAACACAAGTTAATCCAGGGAAGACCTTCAGCCACTCTGAAGACCAACCTCGTGGGGCCTTTCCCCAGCGCCCACTGAGCGGCGACAAGGCCGGGAAGCCGCGACAAGGCCGGGAAGCCGCGGGCGCCCTCCCTTGCGGGCCTGGGGAGGTGCTCCTGGATGGGGCTTTTGCTCTTATTCCTGTTTGCCTGGACGGGGGCAGTCACAGAGCAGCAGGCTGTCCGCGCGCCTTTCCCGCGGTGTGACCACAAAGCCAGCACTGGATCAGGTGGGGAGAGTGAAGCAACGCCCCGAACTGGGCCGGTTCCGGCGTCTCCCGCAGACCAGGAGTCTGTGAGCGCAGGAGGAAGACGGGCTCCTGAGACACGCGCTGCTGCCCCCCATCTGTTCTCTGCGGGGCTCCACGCGCACCCCTCCGCGCCCGCGCTCCGCGTGGCTCCAGCACGCTCTCCACCAGGGGGACTCGCGGCGCCGCCCCGCGGCCAGCCGGCCAAGCGCACGCGGGCCTGTGCGGACGGCTCCGCGCGACTGTCGGGGAGGAGACCGGTGTGTCGTCGGTTTTGTTTTATTGATTTGTTTCCGTGATCCAAGTTCCACACACTCCCTGGGACTGTGCTTCGTCCGAATTCCCGTTCTTCCCAGAGAAGGCGACGGCGTGCCTCGGGACTCGGAGGCCCGGCCTGGGTCCCTTCGTGCTGGCCGAGCGCAGTGCCCTCCCGCCGCGCGCTCTCCCCGCGGGCTGCGCCCGGGGCTCCCCGGCTGCCCCCCCAGCTCCCCGCACACCCCCGGAGGTGCCGGCGCCCTCTGACTTCTCTTGCTTGGCCACGCGGACGCCTCCTGCCTACAGGGTGGAAGAGCTCTGCTTGTAGTCCCGCAGAATGACGGAGGCGTAGGTCGCGTTGGGAGGGGAGCAGAGCAGGGACTCGGACACGGGGGAGCTGGGCGCCGAGCTGCCCGAGGCCACCGAGTCGCGGAAAGGCGACGGCGGCGTCAGGGCGGGCGAATCCTCCGGGGTGGGTTTGCTGGCCGCCTGCGGGTCCTCCTCTTCCTCTTCCAGCTCATCTTCCTCCGTGTTCCCCTCCCGCTCGTACAGGTACTCCTGGAGGAGCTTGAACCTCTCGCTGTCCTCCTCGTCCTCGTCCTCCGCCGCGGGGGAGGCGGGCTCCTCCAAGGCGCTCAGCTGTAGCGGGAGCATTTGCAAGTGCTGCGGGGGCGCCAGGGGCGGGTACAGGGGCCGCACCCCGTTGCCCGGACCCCCGGGGCCTGCGAGAACCGCGTTGAAATCCGGGATTCCGGTGCTGAAATTGCTGACCGCTCCCTGTCGCTGCTCCATCAAGCACTTCTGCGGCTGCGGCTGCGGCTGCTGGCGGGGAGGGGACAAGCCCCTCGGGAGGGCCGGGTCGGCCAGGAAGAGGGGGGTCTCCTCTGCGGTCAGGCGGGGCAGCAGAGGCGGGGAGCTCCCCGCGGTCGGCCCGCGTCGGTGCACCACCATTGAAGGACTGCCGGGAGGGCTGAAGCCGGTGGGCTGGGCGTCCTGCTCGTCGACGTCGTAAAGGGTCTTGGTGCTGGTATCTGAAAAGGTCAGGCTCTTGCCGGAGCCTTGGTAACTTTTAGTGAGGGGTTTGATGACGGCTGTTTGGTTGCAGGCCGTCTCATTGGTCTTCACGTGCACAGAGAGGCGGTGCCACATGTGCTGTCCTTTGGGCACCTGTCTTCCACCTGGTTCAGACCATGACACAGACTTGCCATTAGAACTATGAATAAAATAGAGATGGATTTACTTGCAGATAAGATCATGCACACAAGATCAAAGACATATAGACATCATTTTGCAATTCCACTTGCCTCTCCACTGTATCCATGCCCTCCACCCACCACCCACACCCCGTCTTTCCTTATTACAGATTAAATGCCAGAAGTTGCAGTGACCACGGGTTGCCTTTGAAACTGCAGCCAGTGATTCTTTTCCACCCCAGGGGAAGGTTGGAAATTTTGACCCTGAGAAAAGTTGTAGGGGGGAAAAGCCAGCCTATTGTAGAAGCCGCTATTTTCATTTAGGTCTATGATTTCACAGTTATTACACAATCACGCGCACGCACATTCCAAGGCAAGGATAAATTTGTTCTCAGTGCAAGCCCTTGAAACATTCCAAAATTGATAGAGGAGACGCATGAAAAAGAAAACGTTAGTTACACCTGAATAACAAAACGTAATGACCATAGTTCAGCCTTCCTTTTGTTTTCAGTCCTTGGAACAAATTAAAACCCACGTGCAAAGCCACTCTCACTGTCCTGCAGGGTTAGAACATACATCCTCTCGGTTGCCCATTGTGATATGCAGGTATTTCCTACTACCAGAGCAGCTGCTCACACACACGGCACCTGGATGGACGAGAAAAAGCGCAGATGACAGAAAAACCCAGACCCACCTTCCATGTAAGTGTTTCATAACTTTTGACTTTCTTTTTATTTCAAAGCATGATTCCTGATACGTACAGTAGATCACCATTCATGCACAGGCCCTGAGTCCCAGCAACCGGCTTGAGATTTTCACGCTGGGAATTTTTAACCAGGTGGGTTGGAAAAGAGATTGAATTGGGAAGCCCAGGCCAACACAGACATCCAGGCCCCGCCTCGGTCCTCTGGTGCAAACGAGACAAAATGGAGCTTCAGGCAAAGCAGGAATTATGAAGACAAAGACCCCTCCTTTGCCTGTTTCTCACTGAGCCTCAGTGAAGAAAACTCCTAGGACACCGGGATCCCTCCAGCCTTAGGAGCTTTCATCCTCACAGGGCCCTCAGAGAACCAACCAAACAGAAAAGAAGAAGAAAAAATGAGATCTACTGTGTGGATATAGGACAAATTGGATTCTGCGTGTTGCAGTAATTCTGGTCTTACTTTTGGACTCTTCGTTTATTTTCTGTATAACTTTTAGCAGATGGTGGTACCTTACCATAGCATGTATTAATAACAACCGTGTTAATACTTAAATCAGAAATATTTTTCTCCTGTTTTTTTAACAGTTTGCTTTTTTGCTGTATCCATGAAAACAACCAAGAAAGTAGCACAATAATAACACATTTGTGACAGTGGAAGAAATAAGGAAAATGAGCATTTTTTTCAGCTGGATGTATAAAGTTCTGTATCATAGTCTTTTCTTTGGAAAAATGTAGGAAAGAAATAATACTTAATATAACAGTTTAATCATTTTGAAAACATAAGAATGACCACTTCAAAAACATATGTGAGTGTCACATTCATGATAAGGGTAATGTTTTGACATTCCATATTTTATAATCTTGAAAAAGGAAGTGAACCAAATAAGTAGACTCTTAAAAAAATCTGATATCTATTATAGAAAATTCTGGATATAAACATTCTAAAAATAGATACAACAGCTAAATTTTGATCTCATGATTTGGGGAAAAGGTAGCTCCTTCATATATCTGATAATTTATTTTGTATTTTTAATTGAGAAAAATCTCATCTCCAAACTACTATATAAAACTCAGTATTTCTTTTAAATATATGCTTAATATATTCCATGAGAGTGTATAAGTGTTTGCAAATGCAAAATTATTGACTTGTTAGCTTCCACACGATCTTCGTAGACTATCTGACTCTCTTCTGAGTTGAGCAAACTAAACTCAGTGTTTCTGGCTAGTACAGGCAGCCCAGCAGCCAGCCAAAGGCCAGACCAGAATCCACAGTTCCTCCTCTGAGCTTGAATCTCTAGCTAAGCTCACCTCCCACTTGCGTCTTTCTCAATCTCCTCCATCCCCCACTCGACTCACACTGTGTCGCTCTTCATATGCTCAGTATGCCTCTTCCAGAAGCTATAAAGCTGCCTGTTTGCCTTTTGCCTTGCTTAAATATGCTTTCGGGCTCCATCCAACCTCCGTGACAGGCCTCCCCACGATGGAAACACTTTTCCCTCCTCCAAATGCCTGCCTCTGAGTGCTCGTTAAGAAAATCCTTAAACTGAAAGGTTGCCTTGTGTCTTCACTGAATTGTGTGTGCGTGCATGCGTGCGTGCATGTGTGTTTTAAAAAACAAGTCCCTTGGAAACAAAAACATGAATTAAAAAAGATAGATGCCCCACTATGTTAATTGCAGCATTACTAGTAAGAGCCAAGACATGGAAGCAACCTAGGTGTCTATCACTAGACGAATGGATGAAGAATACATGATATATGTATATATGATATATACATATATCACATATATATGAAAGGAAATATTATTCAGCAATAAAAAAGAATAAAATCTTGGCATTTGCAACAACATGGATGGTCTTAGAGGGTATTATGCTAAGTGAAATAAGTCGGAGGGAAAAAGACAGATATTGTATGATTTCACTTATATGTGGAATCTAAATTTAAAAAATGAATAAACAAAACAAAATAGAAACAGACACACAGATGTAGAGAACGAAATGGTGGTTGTCAAAGGGACTGCGGAGGGGGGATGGGAATAAGAATAAAAGTAAATTTGAAAAACAACAACCCTCAAAGGCCCTGAGGGGATAAATAAATAAATAAATATCCTGGGGAGCCAGTGCGGGTCCCAACAACACACTGTCCCGTCTCCACACACGGTAGCAAGACAGGAGCTGTCTGTGGGCCTCTTTTTAAGTCATGCCCTTCCCTGTGCTAAAGGCATTGTCCTTCACCTTGCAGACAGATACAATCACAATTCAATTCCGTCTCATTCTTATTTTGGTGGTGGGAGAGTTCCACCCCAGCCATCAAAATTAGCAGCTTTTCTTCCTCTCGGTGCCTTGCTCCAGATGTGCTGGAGTACTGTTCAGTTAGGAAACAGCTGTGCTGCCCTAGGGCATTTATCGATTAAGAAAATTAGATTAACCTTTTTCTCCCCCCAAGGACAAAATTAATTTCTTCCTAAAATCCAAAGGTAGTGAGGAAATGTACCATCTCATAGAAACCGCAGCGCAGGGTGTAAACTTTGGATCCTGGGTGCGTTACTTCTAACCTGTGCTCCATAGACAGCCTGACGGGCCTGCAGTCTCCTATGCAGTTAGCATCGCGTTTAGACTGGATCAGTAGAAGGTCTTTGTAGATTAGGCACAGCTATTATTAAATGCATGCAGATGCTATTATACTATGATAAAGTTGTGCTGCTAGGTACAAGTGTAACTAAATTCTGAGAAGCCTTTTTTTGTGTTTCATGATCAAGTGGTCACTAATAAAAGTATAATTACTTTTATTATAGATTCAGGTAAAGGCTTAATAACCATTTTGGTGTGAAAAGGGACTATTCTCTTTGAAAAGGTTGGCAACCCATTGCTGTGACATTGAGAGGAGAAAAATGTATAAAATATGGGGCAGCAAACAGAAATAAATACACCATAAAAACGAAATAGTGCTTTGAAGTAAGACTTTTACTTAAGCCCAGTTAACTTCAACGCCTTGTGTGTCAGCCACCAGCTTTTTCCTTCTATTATTTAATTTTCCTCTGTTTTCTAATCTCAGGCAAAGGAACCTGGTCTGGAAACATCACCTCATTGTCACAATGCATTCCATACTCCTTGCTCTAACTTCAAAAGACAGCCAGCAGGCCTCAGCTAATTGCATACTTGAAGATCAAATGCAGAGTAGCATTTGGGGTAAGGGCCTGGGTGGCTAAATATATTTACTGATATTGAATGTATTAGAGGAACTCTGTGTCAGGCCTGCTATTGTGCAGGGCTAAGCAGGCCTGGGGTTGTGATTCCAGACAGGCTTGGGGACCTTGTTCTGGATTCCTTCATTTAGGTAAGTGTTACAAGCACCCCACCACCACCCCAAACAGAGAACACAATATTTACAGCAACCTTAGAGAAGAGTTGCAAGTGGGTGGTGTAAACAGATTAGTCTGTCTCTGGTGTTCAGAATGATCCGGTTTTCTTTGTTTCAGTAAGTACCAGTTACATCTGCAGAGCACACTGCTCTGTGCTCCAGAGAGGTCTAAAACGGGAATAACAGTGGGCGGGCATTGGAGAGCAGGAGCAAAGCACCCTGCGCGAGCTGCCCGAGGGGGAAGCTTGTACGACACCTGTCTCCCTTCTGTCCTGTTCAAGTCGTTGCCACTAGGCTTAATCGCTTCCCAGCAGACAGATGGATAGCGTCTAGAGAGCCCACAGACAAAGCAAGACCTTCCCATAAGGAGGGAAGACGAGCTCCTGGAACCCGAGGGCGTTAGCATTTGCTTCTTCTGAAAATGAAAGTGGAAATGGGAAATGCCACTGAGTCACAGCATGGAGAGAAAGGCTCACCAGTGAAGAGAACAAGCAAAGCCTCAGGTGTGGCCCTATAGCAACAAGCTGGGACACCAGGCCTTTCAAAAAAAGGGGCAGTACTGGCTCAAAGGAGACTCTCCAAAAGGCATGGCCAAAACTCACGCTGGCCAACGGGCTCACCTCCCCAGGCGTGAGGGGACGGGCACCTGCACGCAGAATCGCAGGCACAGAAAGTACGGGAAGCCACGGGGTTCAGACTCCTGCTTGCCCAGGGGACCCCAAGTTGGCTCTCACTACAGAGGACTCCCACTGATTCCAGTTCCTCTCCTTGAAAGCTGTCCAGAAAAACCTGCGTGTTGTGAATGTGTTCTCTGTGAGCCTATCTGAACATAATTAAAATTTCCCACCTTTTGACTCAGCGCTAGTTGTAAGGTACAGCATCTCTGAAAGTGTTATGGAAGACAAATGCTTTTGATTACATAAGAACTTGCAGTGTCTGCTGATATTAAATCTTAAATAGCATTGTGAGTTTTATCCCTGGCCTCTTTGATTCTGACCTCACCATAAGCTAGCCAGAGAACCATTTAGCTTGCATCAGTCACACTCCAAATCCTATAGCTATATAATTGATAGAGCATAAAAGACAACACAAATGGAATTACCTCAACAAAGTCAATAAAGTAAGGAAGGCCCCACATACTTTGTCTGAGCATAGCATCTACTGTCTTTAAGAAAATGGACGAATCTATTTTGAATTCAAGAGCAGAATTCTGAGGGTTGCTAAACTTTCCCTAAGCACATTATGAACAACCTTTGATTCAATGTAATCATGATTACTGGCTAAAGAAAGAAATCCTCAGGCTGAAGTTTATTTACGACATCACATTGGTACGGGGGCATTGTGTTAGTAGAGGGATACCAAACATAATATATCCCTCCAGGAAATATAAATGAGCCCAGAGTACGTTCCTTTGGAAGAAATGTCAAGTCAAGCATTACCATTGTGTCTGTGCTCCGTGCTACCAGACCTATAATTTTAATACCAAGACATTTGATGCGCTTTGCTTCTACCTGGAGTTCTCACAGCTTGTGCTGGAAATAGAGGGCAGTGTCGTTGCTCTGCTGGGATTACTTGTTGGAGGCAGGACGGATCGACCCAGACCGTAACGGTCCAGTGGGCAGCACTATTTCCATCACTAGTCCTTTCGCCTTTCTTGTTCACAACAGCTGTGGGACCCGAAGGTCACGGAAATAACAAATTTTTCTTTTCTTATTCTTTATTTTTCTTTGCAGGAACAAGCAAGGCTAAAAATAGCCGGTCTTAGTCTATAGTGCATCACTTGGAAGCTGCCGGCATTTTCCTTATCCTTTCCTCCAGAAAGAAAAGTTGATTAGATCCTCTTTCGAAAGTTCTCAACAACCAGCCTCTTAGTTTTGCTGATGGTTGCATTCTTTTTTGTCACCTACCAAGAATGTAGCCATGTTCAGCCTTTGCTTTTGCTTTTAGGCACTCACCTTTATGTCATGGACTGTTAGGTGACTCTGCTCTCTCTGGCCCTGCTGTCAGGACAGGACATGCACATTTATTCTTCTCATCAATCCCTTTTGACAGGCAGCCAGCAGCTGTCATAATCGGGGTCTCCTTGCTGTGTCCTTGGTCAGACTCAGCCCAGGGTGCAAGAAAAGCTCAATGCCTAGTGACTTGGGAGGGTGACAGAGAGCATCCATGGCTGACTAGAGTAGCCCTGATCTAGTTCTCAGGAGCCTCCCAACCACCGCCTGAAACGTCCTGGCCTGGCTACTCTATTTTCCCCTCTAAGAGTCAGTACAATTCAGTTGAGACCACACTCTTTCTGCTTGGGCTTTTGACAGGGCTACAGAACCCAGACTTCCCAATGCACTCCACTGAGCGGAGACAAGGGAACCTACGGCCCCTTTCACCAGCCGTCATGGCCAGGTTCAGGAGCAAACATCTGAGCCAATGGGGCTCCTCTCATCTGAAGAGCAATTGAAGCCACAGACACCTGGTCGGTGGGCTCCCTCCTGCTGCAGGAATGTGTACCTTTGACTCTCCCAGGAGTTTGAAGGGCTGTAAAGGAACAGCTGAAAATGACCACAGACTCCGTGCACAATGAATTGAACATGGTCTATGTGCTTTTGTTCACTTAAAGAGACACTGTCAACATCTAAAGGTCAAAAATGGGACCCAACATGCACCGTTTTATCAGATAGGGAAAAATCTGATAAAAGCACTCAGAATTCCAGGAAAACAACTACTTTCTTTTTTTGTAAAACTCCCTGTCTGTGGGGCTCACAAAGCTTTCGTTTTGTGCTCCCCAGGGTGTGGGAGGCCTCCAGCAGAGGCTCCTGCGGGCGCCCACCTTCTCCAACTGTCATTTCCGAACTCTTCCATGAGTCCAAGTTAAGGTTTCTACTTTAATGCAGACAGGGTCATTTCAGACATTTGCACAACAGCAAAAAGGCAAAGAAAAAGAATAAAAGAAATAGCTCTGTTTGCCCAGGAGAAGCTGAGAACTTTGTGAAGGGGGTAGCATTCACTTTCGAGTGAGTGAGTGGGAGTCACACACAAAAGTGAATCTCCAGAATCCGAAAGAGCGTGGCATCTTGCATCGGAACATAAAAAATAAAAAAAAATAAAAAATAAAGTAATTAAAAAAAAAGCCAAAAGACTAACCACTTGACAGTGTCCCTTTAAGAACGATGGACAACCAAATTAAGGCATCGTGCAAACCGTGGCACGGAAATGGCTCCTCATTCTGGACGGCATGCACCACATCTGTTTCCATGTTAGAAAGTGGAAAAACCCAGGAGAGAGAAAGCAAGGGGCAAACCACTCTCTTTTCCATGCAGCTTCTCTTACACATTCACTGCAGTGTGGGGGTTTTCAAAGCTGCACATGTGCCGACGGACACTGGCTGGTGGGCGAGAATTCTGGCTGCCTCTTCCTGAAGATGGAAAAGAAAAAGACACCGAGTGAGTGAGTGGTTATACACGCGTGCAGACTCGGCGATCGCACCACTCGGGCGGTGCCGGGGCCTGGGGCGGGGCCTGGCCTGGCCGCTGAGCCCTTCTCCGAGCCGTCTCCTCCTCCAGGTCCTGTAACCCTTCCCCGTGGCTGGTTCTCACTGCCAGGCTCATTTCAGAAAGCCACGTCAGTGGAGTGCATTCTCTCTTTTACCTTGTGGGATTAGGTGTTCCCAAGTAGGAGTTACTACTCTGCAGCGTTTGTGTCTGTCCCAAATTGGCTCCTTCTGTCCACTCTTGCCTTCCCCCCTTTATTCCCAGTGGCAGTGGACTTCACCTCCACTCACACTGATGAAGGAGGACGCTTCTCACCACCACCCACCCCTTAGGGTGTGTATCTTACTCTGCAATGGTTAATTGTCCTCCATGCTTAGTTACATAAAAGCATTGCTGTCACTTTGTATACAGCCACATTTGTCTCCTGACCTTCACAAGATGAAATGTATCTAATGGTGGGGAGCAGGGGAGTGGCAAGAGATGGACGGACTCTGCAACAAGGGGAGGGTTTCACCTCATTCCTTGGTTGGAAGGCTCCTTACATAGCATATAGGGTGACCTGGCACAGGGAGAGGGGCACTGATGGGACACGACCAGACTACTAGAGCAGTCACAGACAGGTGCGCTTCCCATCACCTGTTGAAGTGAGCATAAGTGCAGTTCCCATGAGTTAAGTAGTAGCATTTTAGAAGGTGGTGGCATAAAGCCACATAACAGGGCTGGCAGTCATAAAAAAGAATTTCAGGAACAAAATGCTAAAGGTGAAGCATCAGCAGGTGTTGTGGGTGCTCTAAATGAGGTTGGCTGAATTGGGGGGAAAGCTCCCATATTTAGAGAGTCTGCAGTGATGCGATCCCCTCTAGGGCTCCCTAAAAATTCACAAATGAGTCAGCATTGGGCCACCTACCCCAAGATCCTGCTGACAATGACCCAGTGTTAATCGAAAGGCTACAATAGCTCCAGGCAAGTAAAAGACCTTTGTCATCTCTCCTGTCTCTTTTTCCCACCATGGCAGACAAAGGAGGGGCAACTCGAAAGAGGGAGGAGGCAGAGGTGTGCAGACCCTGCCCTTTCCCATTCGAAGTCTCATAATGTGGTCTGATACGTGCTGGGAAGAAGAGATGTGACTTCGAAATTTGAAACATGAATACACTGGAATAGCTTTTTAATACCTACAATCAAGGAGTCTGATCTGAATGTAGAAGGTGGGTAAAAAAGATTTTCCATACTATAGTTGAAGAAAAAGAGAGAAAAAATATAATAGATCCATATGTGTATTTCCAGTTTGGGTCATTCAAGAAACCATCTGAAAGCACATGAACTTCCCAGAACAATTTGAAATTCTTACCCAGAGACAAGAACTTGAGACACCTTGATATAAGTTCATTTCTCCTGCAATAATCCAATTATTTGAAATAATTAGACGAGACAATGTTTGCTATTGATGTTGCAAAAATGTCTCTGACATTCAGTGTGCCCACGGGAAGTTACAGAGATCATAGAAACAATGAAAACATTAGCAAGTAGATGACCAGGAATAAAAGTGTGAGGTTTGACTATGTGCATGAAATTATCAGTAAGAAAGGGCATTTAACTTGTAAAATAATATTAAAACAACTTCATTTCTCATGCAAGAGGCAGAAAACATACTCAAGGCGTTAGGCTCCGCCTTGCTCAACTGCCTGCTTCCCCACCAATGCTTTAATTCTACCTTTAGATGAGGTCTATACATGGCCTGATCCAAAGGAGCTTGGGAGCCAGGACCCTGGCTCAGCAGGCTTCCTGGCTCTGTGACCATTGCAGCCACCAGTCCCTGATCACAAGGGCTCTGTGCTTGGGGTTTAGCCCACCATAGTCATCCTCTTGAAATTTGTAACAATTTTCTCTCCTAATTTGTGTTTTGTAAGTGACCTTGGACGGGGAATGGAGCATGTGCTGGAGACGTGGAGCCTCAGCCCCGTGACTTCCCTGAATGGAGGTTTGACTCTTGCTCCCCTGCCCTGAGACCTGCATCAGCCCAGCCTCCTAGCAGCTCCTCCTGACCTAGGATCACTGCCACTCTTTGCTCCTGGCAGGGGTCTCTGGGCATCTGGGGGAGAAAATCAGGGTCAGGTTGGGCATCCTGCAGCATCTCGAGGCAGAGAATGGCCATGGCCTTCTCCTTCCTGCACTGGCAGGGCCTCTGTGCCTTTAGCAGGCAAGAGCAGGAGGGAGCCTCTCACCCATCCCCAATGCAGGTACCTTAGGGGTTCCCACCCTGTGGTTGCTATACCCTTGGGGTCACCTGTCTACCACCAGGCTGAAGCAAGAGAGACGTGGGAAAGAGAGATGCCTAGTCCAATTTCCTGGTGGCTTCTGCCCAGTGACTGGCTGGAGGGGAACTCGATAGCCTGAGGGCTGTGCATGTGCGGAGTCGCAGAGTTGGGGCTGCAGCTCCTGGGACGGTGCGCCCTTACGTAGAGAGTGTCCCCTGCGAGGGAGCATGACATTACATGGCAAATAAAAACATTATGACAGGTCAAAAGAGAGAACACAGAAGAAAGGAAAAAGCTTTATGTTTTAGTACTCTTAATACTTTGCCCTCTGCATTTTGAACCAGGGCCCCATGATTTCATTTTGTTCTGCCTGGGCTGTGTGAATGATATAGCTGGTCCTGTGTGCTGGGACATCTGAAGATAAAAAAACAAAACAAAACAAACAAACAAACAAACAAAAAACACAGGGACTTGATGAGCTCACGTTAGCATAGATGCAGAGTGTGGCATCCCTGGGGGACAGACCAGCACTGCTGTGTCCCCCTGGAGCTGGCAGGCTCTGTGGCCTCCATTGCTGACTTACTCCCACAGTGAGTGGATGGTTCTGTGGTTCCTTTGGGAGTTTCAACCATATTGACAGCCAAACTTCCCAGAGTAACTCTAAGCAATCTCCAAGCCACCTTCATTAACTATTTGTTGCAATTGTTGCAAAGAAAACTGACAGCATCTCCTTCACGTGCCATTTCTTCTGTTTCTGACTTGCACTTGATATTGATGTGAAACGGAAATGACCTAAGCATGCACTCACTGCTTTTATGAAAGGAGAGTTTTATTCAGGGTTGCAGGTCACGCCTTGCAAAATCTGATGCCAGAGTGGCCAGCTGCATAAAAACGGGGAGCAGGAGCTTTGAGTTCAGGGTATTTTTAGCAACTGTAAAACCACATATTCAACTAACCACAGATTCCACAAGCCAGAGGAAAAGCTTGGAGGGAAAATGTAGCATATGGGGACTTGTCAAATATAAGACCCAAATCTGTGCTTGAATATTTTGGCAGACACTGTGGATTTAAAGAAACCCCAGAAGTTTAGTTAGAAAGATTCCTCTTTGGTTTCTTCTAAAAATGCAGTTTCTTTTCTCTTCTTCATCCCTCCCTCCCTCGCTTCCTCCCTCTCTCCCTTCTTTCCTTTCTTCAGAGTCACTACGTGTTACAAACTCATGGATTGTGCATAGACTTCCAGACTTCCCCATTTATTCCCACTGCCCCAATACTCTTTTTTTTTTTTTTTTTCTTTTTTAGTATAAGAGACTACCTCTCTTTTGGTGTACTTAGTCCCATGTGTTATTTTCTTTACAGAGGACCCACACATACATTTCTATGCTAGGACTTACTCTCTACATGAACTTGAGATGTTACAGACACGTTTTAGTCATTAGAGCGCAGCTATGAGATCCTTGGGTAGGACTCAGGAGACTAGGCACTCTCCAATTGTGAATATCTCCCTTTCAGACTCAGTGTTTTCATTCATAAAAAAGGATTGTTGAATTAGTATTATACATGCAAAAATACTTCCCAGCTTAGGCCATCACTACTGACACCTTTCCTCTGAAGGATGGAGAAACAAAAGCAGAGACAAAAGACCTAGGCCTAGTATTTTTAAATCTCAGTGTGTATTTAGGTAAGACTAATTTATAGTATCTCAAACATCACTTCACTTTACTCAAGGGTTTTAGCCATTTTTCTTATTTAACACCAAGTAGAAAATAAGCTGCATTCTGTTTTCTTTTTTCTTTTCTTTTTTGCACGCAATATTAGTGACACTGAATAGATGTATCGGGAGAAGGTAAAGGCCAGGTACACAGTCGTCAGATTAGCTGTCCGTGCCTGAAGTTGCCTGTCTGTGAATGTTTGGAGGTGAATCTACTTTTAGCAGAGATAAAATGGTCTGTACAATTCCAGATGGCCAGCTCACCATGGAAATAATAAGGTGGCAGCTGTCCAAAGTAATCATAAAGAATGACAGCAACCACTCAGGCGCATCTCAGCAGAGTATGCTTTTACTCTTTTTTGTTGTTGTTGTTACAAATAGGATAATTTGTAGTTCTGATTGCTTTCACAAGCCAAATGTGTTTTTCTATCATCTGAATTTAAAATTTGCTTCTCAGCATTCGTTCATAGAGTGAAGAATGGAGCTCTGACTGTGTAGGGCCTCTCTAAATGGTAATGTCTTCCACTCTTCCCACATGCACACCTCTCATAGTCCCTTAAAGCTCTTCATAAATGCACACGATGCAATTTTTCCCTATAGGTGAAAAATGTTCCTCTATTTTTTAAATTCTTAATTATAAAGATTTCCAAGCTAATAAGAGACTATAGAGAATGATTTAGTAAAATTCAGTTGATTAACATCACAGCCTTGTCAAATATGAGCATCAAATTCCCTTTCTTTTGAAAACATTGAGAATATATTTGAAGCCCTTTGTATATTCTTCTGAATACTTATTTTCTTCTTTTTTTCAAGAGATAATTTAGTATGTATTATCTCTTGGCATATTTAATACTTTTACAACATGCATATTTATGTGTTAATAAATAATATATAGTAGTTTTTAGCATATCATTAGACTATATACATAGAATCACTACATTTCTAAAACATTGACCTTTTTTGTATAGCATTTTGTAAGTTGATATAGCTCTAGTTTATTCATTTAAACTAAAATAAACTATTATCACACTATAAAAAATAATTCTACTGATAGTCATTTAGGTGGTATCCTACATTTTGCTATTTTAAGCAATGCTGCAATAAATATTCTTGGTTAAGTGTCCTTGCACACATAGGAGAGAGTTTTTCTATGGTGTGGACTTAAATTTAGAATTGGTAGATTGTTGTGCATGCACATTCATTTTTCTTACAATTTGCCAAATTGCTTTGCAAAGTGCTTGCACGACTTACACTAATATGTAAGAATTCACATTATTCTTTCCAATTATGTTTTTCAGATGTCTTTAAAGTTTCTTTCTATTATGAAAAATTTCAAAAATATATAAACATGGAGAAAATGTTAAGATGAACCCCCATATCTTTTTATTCAGCTTTAATTATAACCAAAGTATATATACATCTTATTTAATTTAAATCCCTACTTATTTATTTTAGAATGAATCTAAACCATATTTCATCCATAAATAATTCAATATTTATGTCTATAATATAAGTATCCATTTTTATAATAAAAGAAAGTAATAATATTATCACACCTAAAATACTTCAATAGTAATTCCTTAATATAATCAAATATCCAATCAGTATTTGAATTTCCCTGTTTGTCTCGTATGTTTTTATTTTCTTTTGATTTTTAAATCATCATCCAAATAAAACCTGCACTTGGCTTTTGTTGAGTTTCTTAAGTCTTTTTAAAACTGTAGACATTTCCTTCTCTTTCTTGATTGTTATTTATTTGTTGAAGAAACATTGATTATTTCTCATATTATGGATTTTACTGATTGAGTTTGTGTGGTGTCATTTAACATGTTTTTCTGTCACATATATTTCATGAGAATTGATAATTGGATTGGAAGCTTTGGTCAGATTCAAGATAATTTGGGGAGGAGCATAGTTTATAGGAGGTGATGTTTGCTTATTATAAGAGGCCAGGAAGCATATAAATTGGGTGGTCTATTAATCACATTAAAATTGATCATTGGGTTTAGGTGTTCTCAGTCTGCTACATAATTATAAAACTCCTCATCAGTGTTTCATCTAATGATTTTAGCAGTTGTTGATGATCACTATGTAGATCAATTATTTTATTACAAAAGTAAAAAATGGTGATATTATAATTCTACCATCCCTTCTGTATTTATTAACTAAATAGCTTTGCTAAAGAACTGTTCCTCATCAGCTATTTGGATTCCCCGAGGAAGAATTCAACCAGAAAATGCCAACCAGTTGGGTGTTTTTCTCCTTTATTTACCAATCTTCAGAATAATGATTTGGTTTTCCACTGTTCTCCAAGTGATCAGTATGTCACCTGTAGGTCTGTTTCTATTGTCTAATTATTTTCCTTGAATTTATGGTTATATGATCCTAACTCTTACATGCCTAAAAGTACCTTATATCAGCTAAGACACTGTATATATAAAATGAGTTTCTGTAGGTCCTATAATATATGTTGGTATCTCAATCATAGTTGCTTCACCACTTTCTCTGCTAAGTAGAGGGGGGCAGATCACCTTAACCCAATCAGGAACTGAGTGCCACCAAAGTTATTTTGCAATTTGGAGAGGAATTGTAGTGCATATCCCTTCAGGACTTCTGACAGAGCACCTGGCTCTGCACTAGGACTCCTCACCTGTGAGCCTCAAGCATCAAGAGGCTCAATATTCTAATTAAAAGGCAACAATACCAGATTTACTAAGAATATTTCAATGTCCGTACAGCTTGTAAGAGACACCCCTTAAACATAAGAATAAAGACAAAAAAAGCCGAAAATCAAAGGATGGGAAAAGGTATAACATGCAAACACTAACTCAAAAGCTATTAGCTACATCCACATGAGACTCTATTTCATGTGAATGAGAAAGGAGGAAAAAGCAGAATTTCTATCACAAATTCAAGGTTGGATTAGTATTTGATAACAGAGTTATCGTGTTAACAGAGTAAAATAGAAAAATAAAATGTATTTCAACTGATGCAGAAAAAGAATTTGACAAAATTCAAGGCCTGTTCCTAATACGTTTCTCAGCAAACTGAGAGTATTAGGGCATATCCTCAACCTGATAAAGAGCATTTATGAAAACCCTAAAGGTAATATCATGCATAATGATGAAAGTTTGAACAATGTTAATGATGTCCTACACCTAGGATGACCAAAACAATAAAGAAAAGGAACACAGTTGGAAGACTTATACTACCTGATTTTTAAGACTTAGATTCAATAATCAAATTTCAACTAAATTTGACAGAAGCATTGGGAATATTCAAGGAGGGAAGGAAAGTCTTTTCAAAATTAAGCTGGGCAAACTGGATTTCTACTTAGAAAAGTAAACCCTCATCCATTCCTTTCAGCATGCATAAAAATCAACTCAAGATAAATTATAGTACTAAATGTGAAAGTCAAAACTATCAAGTTCCTAGAAGAAAACGGGAGAATATTTTTGTTATCTGGGGGTAGACAAAGATTTCCTAGACTGGACACAAAAAGCACTAACTATAAAATTAAAATATGATAAATTGGACTTCATCAAAATAAAAAAAAACTTCTACTCACCAAAAGATACCTCTGAGAAAACAAAAAGTCATCAGACTGACAAAAAATATTTATTATATATATATATGACAAAGAACTCATAGCCAGAATATAAAAAGAAATCCTACAGATCAATAATAAAATACTAGTGACCCCCCAAAACACAGGCAAAAATTTGGATAGACATTTTTTAAAAGAACAATATATAAAGGGCTAGTAAGGTCCTTGAAAAGAATCTCAAGATCACTAGTCATCACGAAAATGCAAATTAGAACTATAATTAAGTACTACTACACACATTTTAGAATGGTCCTGCTGAACCCATTTTTCCTTCATTTTCCTAATACACTCATCTCCTCACAGCATGGTCCCTCTGCCTAGAACACTCTCTCTGTACCTTTCCCCACCTAAGCACTGCTTGGTCTAGCTTCTAGTTAATGGACCCATGTTCATATCTCTTCCTAGGCCTTCCCTAATTCAAAGGTTATTACTAGAGGTCCCTTCTATATGCCTCCCAAACAAACATGCTCTACTTCCTCTACCCTAGGACTTCATCCAGCCACATTGTCACTGTTGGGTTTTTTGTTGGTGCCCTATGTGCCACTCAACATTCTGTGAGGTATGGACCATGCAAATTACTCACAGTGTGTAAAATAGTAATCCCTCCAGATATTTTTTGAAGAAAGGGCTGAATGATGAAAATGTCACTAAAATAGCTTGCAATAAGACACTGACAGAATCAATGGCTAAGGTCACAGAGCTGGCCAGGGATAGAAGTAGCTATCCCTTCCGCTCCCTCATCACCACCCTTGTTCCTTGTCATAATTTCTTTTACTCTACTTTGATCAGGTAAATATTCGTTCTTTGTTAACAATTTTTCTACTTCCCATCCCATACTCAGTTAAGCCAAAGATTAATAACATAATCAGTTCAAAGTTTGATCAAGTGGAAAATGATGCTAATCCCCACAGCGTTTGAGAGCAAATACTCAGAGTAAGATAACGGTATATACATTTATGACTGGAAACGCAGGGAAAGGAAACGGTTTCTTTCTGTTATGATTTCTTTCAAGCAGTGCTTTTCAATATGGTTAGCAGCATCGTGAGGGACGTGACCTAATTCTGCTAGCAGTAGGCCCCTCATTTATCTTGAAGATAATCTGCATAGAGTAGTGGTTCTCAACCTGTGGGTCGCGACCCCTTTAGGGTCAAACGACCCTTTCACAGGGGTCGCCTAAGACCATCGGAAAACACATATCAGATATTTACATGACTATTCATAACAGCAGCAACATGACAGTTATGAAGTAGCAACGAAAATAATGTTATGGGGGTCCCCACACCATGAGGAACTGTATTACAGGGTCGTGGCATTAGGAAGGTTGAGAACCACTGGCCTAGAGGATATTGTTAGGTTGCCTTCAATTATAGAAGGTTTCCCTTACCCCTTTGAAATAAAATCAACTTACAGACAGATTTTTGGGTTAACTTGATAAAATATTTGCTGATTTTCCTTTTCTATTCTATTAATGAATGTTAGCAATAAGCAATATTATATTGTTGCCCTATAATTTATGATGCATTTTAATTCATCCAAAAGACAATGTCATAATGATCTATTTTCCAATAGAAAACAAAACAAAACACCTTTTTTCCTCCTCTTTGTTTCCCCCACCTTTTTTTTTTTTTATCTTGAGGCAACAGAGAAGTATTTTAGAACCAGGAATCTCTAGAAAAGTAGCAAAGACAAGAGCTAGTTGTTAAATTTGTTTGATTCTATGCCTCGTCCCTTCATGATAAATGGCATGCCAGAGCTATGGTGCTTCCTTCTCCTTCCACGGGCACATCCCCTGGAATCTGTAATGAATAGTCACTCCCATTTTGCATGGATAGGTGATTAATTATTTGGCTGGTTGTCTAGTTCCCTGGAGGTTTTATAGTTTTTTTGGGGGGGTTGGATTTTTGTTTTGTTTTGTTTGTTTGTTGTTTTGGTCAACCTTTTAAATTATGAAATGCTGGTTCTCAGCAGTGACTTATTCGGGTGGCAGGGAAGAAAGGATGGCGGTCAGGATGGGACGGGATCACCAAGGCATAGACACTGACAGGGCATATGCTCATGTCACACTCACCCTCGTTTCTGGGAACTGTGCCCCTGATCCCACCCACAGGGAACAGGAGTGATGGGGCTCTGGAAGACAGTTTTAGAGCCTGTGACTTTACCCTTCGTCCATCATGGCCTTGACCTGAGGCAGACCCTTGAGCCAAGCTAAGCCAATGAGCTCCTCTCTGTGTTGAGCAGAAACATGTGGGTAGAGGGGATTGAAGTAGCCTCTTTGGGTAGCTGGACCTATAACAACATGTAAACTCAGGAGAACGGGATGGTTGGCCTTGGATTCACCGTGAGGGCCCAAGAGATGAACAAAGTAGATCCACGAGGAGAAAGGTGTGCAGGGGACGGGTGATGACACAGAGGCCTGCAGCCTTTGTCCTCGGGAACCCGATCCCCCAAACCTTGTCGTATCAGAAACCTGAAATACTTCCTTATCTTCTTTCTATTAAACACCCCACCTCCTTTTGCTTAGGCTAACTCAACTGGCTTCTATAACTTGCAGCCAAATAATTCTAATTATTGAGCCCATAGGTGCTGTTCTCACAACCTGAAACTTCCAAATCCACGGGTACTTTCTTCTCATTGTCTTCATTTTGCAAGCTGTTAGCGTTTTTGCTTTTGAACTAGCTTTACATGGGCTGCTTCCCCTTTGAGAAGGTAACACTTCGCATTGGACACCAAGATTAACAGATGGAACGCAAATGACCTCAGCTTTCTTTAGCTGTGGCCAACTACGGACAGTTTGCCAACCATGTCCAACAGGGTGTTCTTCCTACACACATCTCACACTGAGTAACACTCGCGTGCCTCTATTTCAGCCGATGCACAGCTCCTCGATGCTACATAGCATGGATATTATGAGTTGATAGTGAAAATGATGCATATGAGGGCTATCCGGAAAGTATCCAGCCATGTAACATGAAAAATAGAGGCATTTATGATTGGATTTTTTCCAAACAGCCCGGGTATACTCAGAAACCAATCATGCTGGAGCCTTGATGTCGAGTTTCTGTCTCTAGAACTGTGAAAAAATTACTACCTGTTGTTTAAGCCACCCAGTCTGTGGATTTTACTATGGCAACCCAAGCTGCCTAGGACACAGTCTCCTGCTAGGTTTCCGTGATACTACACTCTGTCTGTTTCCCTCTTTTGTTTGACTCCCTTTTGTTTATTGCCTTTTGATTTTCCTTATTTATCTTACGTCTTAAGTGCATTCCCTAATGTTCCTCCTACCTTCTTCTTTTCTTGTGTCATAATCACTGTTTTGGCCATTTTAAATATTCTGACAATTGAGCCCTTAATCTAGAGCTCTGGCTCAGACCTTTCTCCTGAGCTCCTGACTTCAATTTCTAAATAATGTGTGATGCCTTTATTTAGATGCATTTATAGCACTTCCAATAGATAAGTCTGAAACCCAACTCATCCACATCTCCCTAGTCCTACTCCTGTTGTCCTGATGTGTTTTTATGGTTGCTGTTATTTTCCCAGTCACCCAGAACCAAATAATGAGGGTTGTATTCTAGTTTTTAGTCTTTCCTTCCTTTCTCAAATCCAGTACTTCTATTCTTTCTTTTCTTACTAAACTTATTGGGGCGACATTGATTAATAAAATTATATAGGTTTCAAGCATATAAAGCAAAGCCCAGAAAGACTTTTCACATATATGCCTTGGGTTTCATTCCACCACTCAAGTTTAAGGCTTTTATTTTTAACCTGTCACTTGGATTATCATAGCACTCTATTAACTAGTCATTCTATAGGCCATCTCTTTTTAAAAAGCTTACACACTATTAGAAAACTCCACAAAAATCTTTAATGCATTTTGTGGTTCCTACAAAAATAATACCTGCACTTCCTAGAACATTGACCGTCACCTGTCATCTGTCCTCCTACTGCACTTACAAGTTTACCCACCACTACACTTCTCCATGTGCGTCACTCATACGAGATTCCAATGGTGTGGCCCGGAAGTTCATTAACATTTCTGATTTTTTTACTTACATCATTTTCTATATGTGAAAGGGTCTCATTATAACATAATTCTAGGACCATACCAAGTACCTAAGTGCTTTTAACCTTATTGTTGAGTCAATGATTGATTGAATAAATGAATAAACAGTAGATCCCCCATATATATTACTATCAAGTAGCAAAATTCTATGTCAAGTACTTTGATAAAATCTTCTGTTATATACTATAAAAGCAAGTGAAGAAGTATAGTAACTTTTAAAGCCATGTATTGTGTTATTGAGGAAAAATAATTTCAAATTGACAGATTTTCTCATTTACAAACTAGAATAGTGAATAAGCTCTTTCAACGAAAGAGAACCTGTTATCTTTATCTGATTATGATGTCTTGTGGCTCACCATCATATTTTCTTTCATAACCAAAGGAGGAAAGGCAAATTAAAATGCTTACCCAGGGTATAATCACTAATGCTGCAAGCTTATTTACCCCTACTTGTGGAAAGAAATGTTTCTAGCATTTCTTAAAAGCATAACTTTATTTAGTACTTAGTTCTTACACTCAATTGAATCATATATTCAAATGTTTAAGAAGAAATCACAGGAACATAGTAATATTCTATTTACTTAGAAAACTATGTTTTAAAATTACTTTCTTGTGTAAATCTAATGCCTTTATGCTGACTGTAATTAGTTTTGCAGGCAGTTATGCATGCAAAAGGTCGTGGGACTGTATTGTCACATTTTTGCTCCATGTGCCATCAAAATGTCTGGCAGTAATTGAGTTTATTTATCCAGAAAATAACTAGAAATGTTAATTTGACATTTAGTCATTGATATAATTATTTTTAAAAGAGAAGTGTTATTTACATAATATTTTAATTTTTCAGTTGCATAATAACTCATTTTGGCTTTAAAAGGAAGTGATAAGTAACTTGGGTCTAAATACTTCATTATAGGGATTTCCCTGGTGGTATAGTGGCTAAGGCTTCGGTGCTCTCAACGCTGTGGCCTGGGTTGATTCCCAGCCAGGGAACTACCCCCAAAATAAATAAACAAATAAATACTTAATTATGAATGTCTACGGATTTCTATCTTTCTTCTATTCTAACAAAGAGAATTTTCCCAATATATTTAATGGGATATTTTCCCATTAATCCAAGCATGCCCAACCTGCAGCCCAGGATGCCTATGAATGTGGCCCAACACTAATTCTTAAAACATTATGAGATTTTTTGTGTGTGTGACCTTTTTTAGCTCATCAGCTATCATGAGTGTTAGTATATTTTATGTGTGGCCCAAGACAATTCTTCTTCCAATGTGGAAGCCAAAAGGTTGGACATCACTGCATTAAACTAACAGGTAAAGAAATTAGAAATATCAAGGTAAATAGACTCTTCAGTAGATCTTCCAGGGTAGGATTATGCTTACTAGGTCTTCTAACTACAAGCAACTCAAGTAATGCAAACAACCAATTTATCTAACCTCTGAAATCACATTTCAGAAAATATAAAGAAAATGTCCAAATCTTTGGTTGCATCAGATATTTGGCTGTGAATAAAATTTTAAAAAATTGAAAGTAAACTTTGCAAAAACAGACCCACAACAGCATCCCACCCATGTATCTCAGAAACAGCCTGCTGTGAGAATATAGTGGGACTTGCAATTCCTCAGAATAATATTCAAACAGATACATCACTTGGAAGCTCTTCATTACAACATCTGTTCTGTGTTTATAGCTATAGATGCAGACTGCTGAACACCCTTAGTGTACCATAAACGTAGGCATTACACATCCAGAATGGAAATAAATTCATTGGATTATCTGTTTGTTCTCTAGAGTTTTCCAGCCCCTTACTTCAGTTGGCTAGATTTTTGTTGCTGTAGAAAATATTTGATTGTTTGTGATTTTTGCAAATTTGGAGACAAACCAGGAAAATAAAACACGGCAATGAGAAAGGTAAAGACATAGGAACAGTCTCAGAGTTACAAGAGAAGCAGTGGTAGAATAAGTGAGGAAAAAAAAAGAGTACATGAATGGTTGTTTTCCATAGAAGCTTAGCCTCAAATCCTCTCTAAGGGTCAGCTCAGCTGCATAGCACACCTTGGATAAGCTACAAGACTGTACTAAGAAAACTGCATGTTATAATGATTAATTAGAAGTATATTTCTTACCGTAATAATCTGATAGTGCTTGATGAATCATAGACAATAGTTGAGCAATTTACTGGTGAAACCAGCACTTCTTAGACAACCAGTCCAGTTTCAAGCAAGCTTATTTTTCTCTCAAAAGCAGGATTCCAAATGAAATGAATTCCCCAATTCATAATAGTGACAGGGGTATTGTCACCTTATAAGGAAAGTGGCTGCTGGTGTTTGAAAGTGATCAGGATGTACAGTGACGTCTGGCTGCTCTAGAAGTGCTAAGCATTGTTGACGTGACCTCACCCAGCTTGGCCCCTTCCCAGCAGCATGCACTGGGGCCTCTCCATCAGTCACTGCTCTGTGGGACAGGTCCCCATACTCTCCGTACACAGAGTCACTGGTAGAGCTTTCAGAATGCATATCCCTGGGTACCATCAAACGACATCTTAAGCACATGGATTCTCTCTTTTCATTACATGGTTAGAAGACAACCTCCATTCATGATCCATGGCCAAAACATCAAGTGAAAGTTTCTGAAGAATCATCATACAGGCAGAAAAGTTAGGCAATGGTGGATGGTGGGATAGAACCCTCATGAAGCCATATGGGATGCCAAAAGAGGATGTCCCTGAATTCCTATGAACGTTCCAGTTTAAAGAGGGTTTTCTCCCTTATTTTCATTCTGTTTCCTCTTGTTCCCTTCCTCTGAACGGAAGTTGCTATGTCGTTTTACATCTGGACTCCGTGCCTATGGTCTGTTTTTTGTTTGTTTGTTTGTTTTTCTCATTTCAGGGTACTGTTGGTATGCTCTCATGCTTGTGGATAACTTCCTGCTGGGAGGCTGTAACTGAGGGGGTGCTGGCTAGCATGAAAGGCCATGGCACGGGGGGTGGGGGTGGGGGGAATGGCTAAGCCACTTTCATGATCAGCATTTTATGAAGAGCTTGAAATTGATACAGTGAGAAGTAGGTAGGAATGACTGGCTTCGTTCTTAATGCTAAAATAAGTTAGGGATGTCATTATTTGAAATAACAACTTCATAAATTTCAAAACAATATTTTTTCATAGCCTCCCACATCTGAGCCTTAAACCAATTATATGATTTTTTATAAAGGATGCCCATGGTGCTGCTTGGCAAGTAAAGATACAAACCTATACATTTAAGGCCTGTAGGTTTTTTTATACATGTTGAGATGAGAAATTTTATGCCAGGTAAGACATAGACAAAGAATGGCTAAGAAATTATCATGAGTCACAGAAATCACAGTGGCTTTGTTTCCTCATCTACAGAGTGAGGGAAAAATAATACCCATCCCCCTTTTCATGCTGACTTGCTCAGGTAGATGGAATAGTTATAACACCATGTACCAGTACACGATAGTACTTACTATTAAGATTAATTTTAAAGTATTGTTTCGAAAAATAAAAATACCATAAACAGGGAAAATTGCTCAATTTTGGGCTAATTCAATTACCTTTAGAATTTCAAGCATACATCTCATTTTCAAAATTGTAGATGTTATATGCCATTTGTTTTCAGGGGTCTCAGAAAAAGATGATTCATGCAAATTTTAACATATGCTTCTTTCCCATGCAATCAGGAAGAAGATAAGAAAGTGTTTATTACACGAACTACTCAGAAGCATTACCAGAATAGGAATAATCTGAATTTTGCTGTTCACACTGACTCTTGAGTTTGGGGTTCATCACCTTCATCTGGTTCTCATTTCTTTGGGTGCCATGTGGCCAGAAAACCATTCTCATCATGACCTCCCTCACAGTAGAGATAGCTCAATTCACATGCAGCATTATGGAACATCTTTATTACAGTATATATTAAAGTTCAATAAATAAGAGGGACATGACATGAGAGTTGCTCAAAGAGACTTATTTCAGGACATCCTTAATGCTCAGTTACCGTCAGATTTTGAAAAATCTCCCTAGGTGCTTAATTCCCTTCCTCTCATCCCAGATCAGTAAGAATGCAGCCCCAGGATGAACGAAACAAACCAGAAAGATCTTCCACCATGGCCTAAACTAGAAATTAGAACTAGGGTTTGCATCCCTGACCCAGACCCGAGAGAGCCGTGCTGGTGATGCTGCAGAGAGAGGAGAAAATCACGAGCGGAGCAGAAGCTGCAGTTCTAGGTCAGAACAGGGACAGGATCCGCTCGTTGCTGCTTCATGCTCCTCGCCCGTTGCAAAGAAGGGGAACAAGAAGACCTTCAGTACTACATTTCTACCCCAACAGAAGGTGAGATCGGGAGGGGGAAGATTAGGAAAGGGAATGAACAGCACTGGGGAAAGAGAAGAACGTGAGAGAGAGGGCGAGCGAGCCAGCCCGGCCAGATAACTCACTTGGCACTCCCCGCCCCGGGTTTCTTCCTCCGGAAAATGCTGAGGAAGGCGTTGGAGCGGCAGGGCAGCTTGCCGTCGCCCACGTGCATGCGGACCACGTCGGAGGTCGTAAAGGCACTGCGGACGTTCCTCTCCGGCTTGGCAATAATGATGTACATCTTGGGCGTGAACATGCACCCCAGGGCCACCGTTACGCTGAGGCTCACTGCAAAGCACGTAGTGATGATCTTGTAGTTGCTCCCGAAGTAAATGGGCACAAAAGCCAGCCAGATGATGCAGGTGGTGTACATGGTGAAGGCGATGTATTTGGCCTCGTTGAAGTTGGCGGGCACATTGCGGGTCTTGAAGGCATAGTAGGTGCAGCTCATGATGAGGAGTCCATTGTAGCCCAGAGGAGCCACCACGCCCAGGTTGCTGGTATTGCAGATAAGGTAGACTTCCTTGATACTTGGGTATGACAGAATGGGCATGGGGGGTTCCATGATGAACAGGGTTATCACCAGGGTTAACTGCACGCTAATCAGAATCGAGGCGATGATCACCTGGGCCCAGGCACTCATGAACCTGGGCTTCCTGGTGCAGATCTTCTTCTTGCTGCCAGCTAGGATGCGTGCAATGCGATTGGTTTTGGTCACTAGTGCAGAGTAGCACATGGCAGAGGAGAGGCCAACCAGAAGGCGCTGGAGGTAGCAGGATGTGGTGGTCGGTTTGGCAATGAGAGTGAAAGGGCACACGTAGCCGAGGAAGATGCCAGCGAGGATGATGTAGCAGAGCTCCCGACTGGAGGATTTGACCACAGGTGTGTCCCGGTACAGTACAAAGATGAGCGTGACAAACAAGGTGACAAGGATGCCCAGGCAGGAGAAGGCAATGGCGATGATGGATTCTATGTTGCTCCACTCAAGATAGCGGACAGGAATGGGTTCACAGCCTGTGAGGAAACAAAGTTTTGAAATGAGATTTCTACTGATCACTAATAACAGTGCTTTCTACTTACTAGAGGAATAGCTATATTCTCATCTTTTATGATTTATGTTATCTTAATGCTTTAAAAAGTATGCCCCACTCTTACCCAAAGAAAAATACAGCATTATTTTGTCTGGGCAAGCATGTTCCCAGACCCAATCTCATCACAATCCCGATGTGACATACTTTAGCCTATAATCTTCTCTTCCAACACCAGCCTTATAAATGGATACCACTCTGTGGGTGGGACTTGTTTCTACATTTTTCTAAAGAGAAAGAAAAAGAAGGAAGCTAAACTATGTTTCTAGTGAACATGAAATGGTGAAAAATGTAATAGACTAACTTAGCAAGAAATAAACTAATAAAATTTATTTTTATGTAGCTATTGTCTAGAGGCATGTCCAGCTCACAGACCAGTATTATTTTTTGACCAGCAGAGTGTTTTAAAAATAAATTTCATTTCAATTACTTAGAAGAATTCATAGTCCCCTATTTACCACATATTATATCACTTAACTTAAAGCTGTGTGTGGCATCCGAGGGCCTCTGAATTATCAGCTTCTAATAAACGTACCAAGGAAGAATGAAATCTTCCCTTACCCATCTTTTGAAAAGAGAGACAGAGCTGTGTTTCTAAATGGCTGGCTTTTTGTTTGGTCTATGCCAGTATTTCCCAAATGGTGAGAATAAAAATATTTCCATACATTTAGGAAAAGACTCATTGTTCTGTAGTCATGGTAACAAGGAACCACCAGAACTCATTTTAAACCTGTTTCGTCAATCAACACCCTTCACTGAACGTGTGTTTGCACGTCAAGCAATCAATGTCGGTACTTGCTCCTGATAATCACCCAATCAGGGACAGACTCACATTTAATAAATGAGTGCCAACCAATCACAAACACAAACTCTTGACTGACCATAGTGGTCACTGTCTTGTGTGTTAGGGATTTCCATGTCAAAATCTCAACCTCTTTCTGGAAGAATTGCTTCCTATAAAAAGTTACATTTTAATTTTAAATCTTCTCATTTCCTTGATAAAGTTTAGAAAAATGACTGACAGATAGATAGACAAATGGATAGATATTTAGAAAAGCAATGACCATTATGGAGAACTTTTGATATGATATATAATCAATAAGTTGAAATATTTGAGAGGGGTTATAGATGAATTAGGGGATAAAATAGTCAATATTGAGTTCTTTCATTGGCATACTGAGATTGCTAAATAAAATTCAAATTCCAATGTAGTTTTTCAAAGCCTTGGTAATCGAAATTTTAGAAAACTATTATCTCTGCATTTCTTTTTTTCTATGTAACTTAACCTGATTTTTTAAAAATGAGCTATTCTGTTCTCAGAGTTTTCATTAGAAAACAATACCACATTTTAAATTTGTAGAACACAAGTCAGATCTATGGAAGTTGAATTAAAACCCTGAGCCAAAGTAGCAGCTATAATTAATGGTTTTTCTAAACTTCAGAGATTCAGGCCAAATATTTTCTGCAGAATTCAGGATTTTTATTAGATACTTATTATTCCTTTTTACAGATATGTACCAATTAACTAAGTTAATTGTGAACCTTATGGAGGAAAAGGTTTCAAAGCAGCAGATTAGAAAAGAGAAGATCTAAATAACCCAGGGGTAAAAATTTGTTTAAATAAAAGTAAAAAATGCACTACATAAGGTCATTTCAGAAGCTTTTTAAAAAATAAAGATTCAGAACCATAAACTAAATAAAGATGAAGGCTAGACTTTAGGAAACTTTCAAATAATTCTGGGGTAGATGCAATAGCTGATATAGGAAGGACTATATCCTCTCCTTCTGTAAATGGGCTCAAGCCTGAATTGGAAGAATCAAAGCAGGAAAAGAAATGTTAAAATATAAAACTACTAACTCATACAACATCTTATATGTGACTAGACATTTTGATAGACTTAAAAAGTAAATAATCTAGAAATTAATATAATTACGAATCTTTAGGTACAAAGTAAAAGGGCCTCCATTCTCTATGATTAGTGAGCTGATAGACAAGAAAAACCTATAGATACTGCAAACAGAAGTGTAATTTAAAGAACTGAAGTTTCACATTAGCTAAAGCTCAGTAGGACAGCTACTTAAACTTTGTCCAATGGTCCAATGACTTAACTCCATAAGAGACATTGGTACATAAGAACTCCCTGTCCTTCCTGTGAACTTCCAAGGGAAGTAACACCTCTTTCTTATTGATATAGGTCCTTCATGTCTACCAATAGTCTTACTATTAGTGGAACATCAGATAACCTTGGTTTAATAAAACCACTCAAATAGTGAGAATTTTAACAATTTATGCACCAACTTGTAACTGGTACTTAGAGATTATTATTAGAAGGATACATTATTCTCTGTGACACAAAACCTAAAAATTTAATAATAGGATCTACTTCCAAACAAGATGTAATAAAGTTCTTACACATGATCAAATTATAGCTGTTCTACTCATGAAAATACCTACACTATGTATAATTAAGAAATTATTCAAGAAGTATCTTTTGTCCCAGAAGTCCTAAAAACAAAAGATTCCACAGAAATGGAGGATGGATTGCACCAGAGCACATAAGCATATAGATTAGTATAGATTCCTAAATTATCATAAACCTTTCTTTTTTGTATCAGTACAAAAATTGTACACCATGACCTAGATGTATGAACTCAACAGCATAGCACATATCAAAGAATCATTACTCATTGGGAGGCAGCTTCTTAGATGGTCCCCAGTGATCCCATGTCCTCAGATTCATGTCCTTGTGTAATCCCCTCCCCTTGAGTAAGAACAGAGCCTATGCCTTGTTTGTTTTCTATAGAACATAAAAAAAATGATGAGCTATTAGCCCCATTATTAGGCTACATAGGTGATGATTTTCCTCTTGGTAGCAGACTCTCTGGCTGGCTCTGATGAAGCAACCTGTCATGTTGCAAGGAACAGAGAGAAGTTTCCATCCAATAATCACCAAAATATTGAAGCCCTCAGTCCAAAAACATTTGAGGACTACATCCTCTCAATAAGCACATGAATGAGTTTGGAAGTATTCCCTTCCACAATCAAGCCTTCAGTTTAGACTCCATTCCTAGCTGACACCTTGATTTTAGGCCTGTGAAAGATCATGAAGCAGAATACCCAGCTAAGTTATGCCAATATTCCAGACCCACAGAAACTGTGAGATAATAAATATGTGTTGGTTAATCTAAGTTTTGGAGTAATTTGGACTAATAGATAACCGGTACACCTATGAGTATTAAAGCCAACCTCTTAATTCAATAGCCTCTTAATTTAATAGTATCTTTGCCTAAGGACAATTGCAGGCATAAACTAAATTAGTCAAAAATAACTTTAGGTTTTGTGCAAGGTCTTTAAGTCTAATGTTACCATATGTAGTAAATCTCTATTATTAACTAGTTATTTCTACTAGTTAATCAGCTAATTATGAATTGTTACTACTTCTCTTTCCCATATTACTGTCTACTGATGTAATACTCATAATAGCAGCTCTAGAAATCTTAATCAATAAAGGAGAATTTCAGGATTGTGTTTATGTCACTCAAAAAGTATCCCTACCAGAGTAGAATTTTGAACAACCCTGTACTACATCTTGACTTAATTTTGTTTTCAATACTAAAATTAAAAAGTGGGACAATTAGGTTTAATATACAGTAGTAGTCTAGTTAAGTATTGTAAAATTCAATATTTTACCACAATCTAAATTTTTCTTATAACTTTATTATGGCCTTCTCTGTGGCATATCAAATTGTTAAAATAAACTAACATATATATATATATATATATATATATATATATATATATATATATATATATTTAAACTAATAGCTGGCAGGCTTTCAGAATAATTCACTTATTTAACATAATACACAAACTATTTAAAAAGTCTCAAGGTGCTTTATGAAAATAAAAAATAATATTAATTTTTTGATATATTAATGCTATGCAAAAGAATTGCTACCATAAAAGTTGAGATCCACAGTGAACAAGGTAATACAAAAGCTATAGATGCTATACAAACACCTTAAGAATATAGTAGAAATGTTTTAGAGACAACCATGTTAAACAGACTGTTCTGACTAGAAGTCTTCATACAAAAGTCTTATATAAAATAACAACAAAAACTTATTAAGAATAACAAATCCATGGACAAGTTTAAGCATTCAATTACAGATACACAGAATCTGGCCAGGTAAGAAATTCCTGAAAGAAATTGCAGAATGATTGCATTGTAAGATCTGTGATAATAATGTCTAACAAAACCAGAGTGGCTATCTCGCAATACTGGATAAAGTATCCAATAGACCCTGGATAAAATCCTGACAGAAAAATGAAAGAACTCATTTCATTATGGACAAATGAGCCACAAAATTAAAACTAACAAAAAATATTTCCAGGATAGCAGGTATGGTTAGTTCATGCTTCACTTGTAATTAAATAAATCTGAAACAACATAAAGATGGAGGCACTGACTGGTATGATTGCAAAACTCTAAATGGACTATATACAGTTATCTTCTTTTATGGTTTATGACTATGCACTAGCTTAAGTACTGTGTTTATTTTCTAAATGGGTTGAAGCTTTCCCCTGTTGAAAAGTCATAATACTTACAATGGCTAAAATATGAATAGATTTTGTGTGCTTAGCTAGCACATTCCAACTTACTAATTTAATGTTATGGGGACACTTTTATTGGAACATCTATTCATGGATTTAAATTATGCAAGGCTGTCTTCATTCCCAACTCTTTGGACAAATCAATAGGAACCTTAATGTTGCTGAGAGTTAAACCCCTAAGTGATTTTAAACTGAGGTTCTGCAGAGACCATTCTGAAAGCTGAAGGCCATGGAAGCTGACTGTTACCCCAAGAACCTTGGAGCAAGTCAATGACTGCACAATGGTCTTCTGCACAAGATCATTTTTAGAAGATTCTATCATACTCTTCAGTGCTCTTACTTATTCATACTTTTCCTTTTTACTGATTTAAAGCTACACAAATATGAGTTTATCTTTAATTCTCCTTACTAGTAATAAGTACTTGCCTAAGCCTAGGTTTTATAAAGACAATCATTACTCTACCCCAATAATTCAATTCTATCAAGCTATTGTTAGTTATGTGACACTAACTTTTCCAATAATGATACTTTTTTACGTACGAAGAGTTCACAGTTTCAAATATTTGAAAGGATTCAGAAGACTGATAGAACATACTTTTGTAATGTTTTTATTTAATGGTGAAAGGCATAGTACAGTAACAGAAAGACAGTGAAGGTAAGCACCAAGAGACCAAGAGATATCCAGGAGCAAGCTCTCCAGAATCCTTCATACTTTATCTGTACATTGAGTTACCAAAATCTGCACATCGAATACTGGCTTTGAGACAGCTCAAGGCAAAAGTTCCCAGTGAAGTCTTGTTATCACCCTCAAGTCATAGCCAAGTCAGCCTGTCTAATAAAATATGACAGGTGAAATCCATTAGTAGACAAGCTGGCTTTGGCTGTCACTGGTGGAGTTTCAAACTTTCAACAGTATATCATAAATCCCAGTCCCTTAATGTAACCAAGAATCAAAGACAGCTATTCAGGCACCTTCGCAGATAATCATCGAGTCACCCAAGTCCAGCTGTAAATTAAGATTATCCTACACAATGTTCTATACGCAAATGAAGAAAAACATCCTTACAATAGAAAGGGATGTAAGTATTCTCGTGTTGCAACAGTAGCAGTTTGTCACAACAACACCCCAGAACAATGTACCTGCAAGTGTACTACGATCTGTGGAAACCAGGTTTTCCAATGCCAACCCAGGGCCACCCAAAACAGCATCCCATGGAGGCTGGGACTGAACGTTTCTATTTTGAATAAGCTTCTTAAAGTATTTGTTCTTCTTTTCTTCTCCTCCCCTTCCTTCCTTCCTTCCATCCTTCTTTTTTCTTTTCTTTCCTCTTTCTTTTTCTTTTTCTTTCTTTCTTTCCATTTCTTCTAATTTTTTAAAGAGATCCTACATTTGAGAATCACTAGCTTAGCTATCTTAAGGGAATTAACTGTAATGTCCATGTTGCCTATAGAAATAATGTAATGTGTAATATAATGACCTTGTTGTCCTGTCTTGAGGTTTAAAGAGAAGAGCTGTCGCTGTCCAATTCCCAGAAGAAATTATGAGAATTGTGCAGACTGTATCCAAAGCCCAGAGAACTTAAGAAACTAACAGAATCCATGGTCATATTCATCCCAGAGAATCCAGAGCATCACACAAGTAAGTTTCCTTCAAGCAGATGACAAATTATTGAGCAAAATCCAAGAGAACTAATAACTCTGAACTGAGGACCAGGGATTTATTCCTAATTTTTGAACCAAATATTGGTTCACCTGTAAGATCCAAATGCATTGGAGAAAGCTAAAATATAATATTGGACTTCTTTCCAATTAGATAAAGACAAATTTAATATGAATCAAGAAATAAGGGAAGGCCACAATTTTCTACCCAAAGTGTCTTGGGCATTTAATAACATTTAAAGTATTACTTCATGATTACATAAGACTTCATCAAAATGCTTTCTTTAATGTTATGACATTAATATGAATTACAAGGCAAAATTCCATTATTATTCAATATTCAACTCAAATGTTCCTTCCTCTGGAAATGCTTTTCTCTTCCATGGGAAATAGAATTGCTTTGTTTCTCTGTTCATATGACATTTTGCAACATTCTTATTGTAGGGCTGACATCATAACTGACTATTTAAATGTCTGGTATCATATGAAGCTCATACCCCAGGATATAAACCTTGCTTCATTCACCCACATGTCCCCAGTTTCTCAAAAAAAAGAAAGGAGGAAAGAAAGAAAGAAAAAAAGAAGGAAAGGAAGGAAGGAAGGAAGGAAGGAAGGAAGGAAGGAAGGAAGGAAGGAAGAAAGAAAGAAAGAAAGAAAGAAAGAAAGAAAAGTCTGGCACAAAGCATATGGTAGTGTATAATATAAAATTAAAAAAAGAGTAGATAGTATGAGAAGTCACAGCAACTGTTGGAATGAAGAAAATAGCTAAAATTAGTTAATTTCTATAACTTAGAATGTTTTGTTTTTTTATGATAAAATTTCATGTAGTCTGACTTTCTGAGAAAGCCTCTTATACTAAGTGACTTTTTAAAAGAAGTAAGTAGCATTGGATTACATAGAATTGCCCCATGAATTGTTAAACTGCTATCTAGCTGTATATCATGGCAAAAGATATCCCTGTTTATGTATCATATGAAATAGGGTGTAAAATTTGAATGCTGAATTAAAATATGCATTTCTCAAGAAGAAAATATGAGAAACTTATTGACAGCTTCAAAAATAATTTCTTCTAAGAAATGTACATTTTTATTCATAGTCAAAAACAACATCGCTAATACATATAAAAACTAACTTATACACTTGGTTTTATTCACTAATATTATTAGTCTTTGGCGCATATATGAAAAGTAGCTATTTCATAAAATTGTTTCAAATATTTTAACAAATTCTACTTTCAGTTATAAAAACACCATTTCTCAAAGAACAAGTTTTCATTTTAACTAAAATTCAGTAAAAAAAAAAAATCCATGAAAATAAAACACTTAAAGGCAATGCATTTACTCCTTGGGGTATTTCTACTGATTTTTGGTATTCTCTGTCTATGGGTTTTCTTTTTTTAACAAGCACTGCTACCATGGCAACAACCAACAACACATTGCTACGTACTGCACCCTTGCTCTGAGCATGACAGGGCACCAAGTAAATGATAACTGAGATCTCATTTTCCATTCCTGCATGAGACTGAAAGGGATGCAGAAGCAATAGTATAAATTTACACTAAGTATGAACTAGTAGGAAAGATGTATATTCTGTCATGTAAGTACTGCACACTAACCAACTGTGCCACGGGAGCTCTGAAAGACGTATATTCTGAAAGACCCTAAACGTAAGATTTGCAAAATAATCTGGATATGTGATGTAAAAGTAGCCACTCACTTGTTATTAGATAAAGGAAGTCTGAGCTGCGGCTTGACTCAACTCATTTGAATGTTAAAGTGATTTTTACTCATAGGATGGATGATAGTAGATTAAATTCTTTAGAAGGATAATTGCATTAATATTTGTCTATATATAGTCAAGGAGGATATTTTTTATACTTTACTAAGTCAAAAGCCCTCATCAATGGTGGTGATCATTTGGCAGTGGGCAGACAATATACCCACCATAGAAGATCTCCAGGGAATAAAATAGATGACTTTGAGTTCCATTATTATATCATATTAGATCTTTTTTAGAAGTTTTTTTATTTTAATGTTTTAAAATAGGATAGCTGTTCTCTTTCATGTATGAGATAAGCCCCAATTAAAGTGAAAATGGTGTAGTAAGAAAAGTCTGGGAAAGCCCCAAAAATGTAGACAAGAGAAAAACTGTTGTACCTCAAAGCTAGGACTCCTGACTTCTAAAGTCAACCTGAGCTAGTGTTTCCTCTGAATCTCTTCCTAATCAGTGGTGCAGTCAGTCAAACAGCAGGCAGGACGCCTGTTAAGTCAATCCCAGCTCCCAAGCACGATGGTAATCTAAGGGGACCTACTTAGGCAAGATGAAAGGGCCCAGCAGGAAGCACACACTATGGAAGGAGGATGAAGATGTGAAGAGAGACACAGATAAGTGGGAGAGGATGTGTGTGTCCAAAAAGAGGTTGGAAACACATTGCATGCATCTATGAGATAAGTGGCACAATGAGAGAGATTAGACGCAGGGACAGAAAGTCCTGGATTGTCATAATGGCTTCTCTATTCACTGCCTTGGCCTAGGTGAACTTGTGTGACTCCCTTCTGCTTTCTAATTCTCTCAACAGAGCAAACATTTATTAGGGAGCTATAATGTTCAAGGCGCCAGGCTGTGAGCTAGACAGTAATATTTCTCCAAGAATGGGACAGGAACTGAGTGCCCTCTGCTGGGCCCCATCTCCGAACCAGTGCGTGTGAATTTCTGCAGGCGAGTCGTTCCTGGGTCATTTTCAGGTACATTGAAGTTGAACACCAGTTCTCAGCCAGAGAATAAAAAAGAGGAGGGAGATACAGTTTGTACCTTCAAAAACATTCTGGTCTAATGTCCTTTTCTTTAAAAATGCCTGTGTACTTGGCGATTTCTAAAAGCTTGCTGGTACTCGGTTTAACTTCTTTTTCCTAACAGGATTTTACAAGGTATTCTCATTTAATAAGTAGAATTTTAGTTATGTGACCTGGTTCTACTAACCCAGCCATTTTTGATGCACTTTGAATAAGCCACATAATTTCTTAGTTTTATATTCTTATTTGAGAACAAGTAGAACAGTGAAGAACAAGCAGGAATATCACCCTTTCTAATGATTTTCATTAGGGAGGCATAGGATCAGGAGTCAGTGAGCTAGGGTTCAATGCTAACCAGGTGCATGGCCTTGGGCACACCAGGATAGCTCCCTAGGCCTCAGCTTCCTCTTTCTCAAACATGGGATTAGATTACTCAGATGACAAACTTTCCATGGTTCCATTACTCTTAGAATTTGTGCAAAGTATTTGTGAAACACCTCTCCTGTGTGAGCTCATGCCAGGGGCTGTGGAAAACAAAATTCATATATCTGAACATTGCTCTTGGGAAACTGATCAACTAATACAATCCACCCGCAGGAGTCCCGTTGATTGTACTAGTAAACCATCTCCTGCGTTCCTTTATTCCTCTCCACTCCTGCCACAGATGCCGTGGTCCACGGTCTTTGGAATTACTCACTTGGACCTATGCAATAGCTTCCTAACTTCTCTCCATTTTTAGCCTCTCCTCCATACTGTTAACCAGGGGCGTCTTTCTGAGGGAGGGACATCACAATGTTATTCACCACTTTGAAACTATCAGTGGTTCTCTGGTGCTGAAAGCCAAAGTCAAAGCTCCTAGGAAAAGGCCGTGCAAGGTTCTTTACATTCCACGGTCAGTGTATTCATCCATCTCATTTCTGACCACCCCACCACTAGGCCCTTGTGTCCACCTACTAACCCCATATACTTGTTACAAGGATCCCCCGCCCCCCACATTTTTTATTTGCTTTCACATCTCCCATGTTCTATTTTCTGTCTGGAATTCTTTTCATCTCCTGTCTACCCGACTACAACACTTTATAAATGTCTCTATTATATTAATAACTATTATATATATTTTTTACATATTATCTTTCTTGATAGATTTTAAGCAACATTAAACTGGGAGTGTGTTTTATTTCCCTTTGTACCTGTAGAGCCTGCAATAGTGTCTCACAATAGATGTTTAAGAAATGTGTGCAAATACAAGTTCCAGTGACTAAAAATATCTTCAAGTAAAATGAAGCAAAATAAAACAGGAAACAACTGGTATACTAGAATACCCTTTCAATTCACTTTTGTTTAGATATAAATGAATTTTCCTTTCCATAGAGATCATGGAGAACTTATAAGAGATTTGTGTGTATTCTTTTGCATGAGCGTTAGAAAGTGCACACTGCAAATGAACAATGAAAAAGACCTGAGCTAATCGCTGACATTTTAAACAATAGGCACATTGGAAAGGCCAGTGGTCAGGGACGAGAATGACAAGCGCAGTAGCTCCTACCTGTGAGATCTGCATTGGGCCACCACCCCAAGTCACACGCTTTGCAGGTGAACTCATCTTGCATGTATTCATTCTCTTTACAGGCCGTGCAAATCCAGCAGCAGCTCACCTCTCCTTTCCGTATGACCTGTAACACAGAGATAGTTCATGTGTCTCAAAGATGGTTTCTCTAGACAGTGGTTCGCAACCTTCCTAACGCCGCGACCCTGTAATACAGTTCCTCATGGTGTGGAGACCCCCATAAAATTATTTTTGTTGCTACTTCATAACTGTAATTTTGCTATTGTTATGGATCGTGATGTAAATATCTGATATGTGTTTTCCGATGGTTTTAGGTGACCCCTGTGAAAGGGTCATTCAACCTCCAAAGGGGTCGCGACCCGCAGGTTGAGAACCGCTGCTCTAGGAGGTCTTCTATTTCAGATACAGACTTGTTTTCATAGTATGATAAAAAAAAAAATAAAGCAACGCTTCAAAAATTTCTATACACCGAAGAGCCTTAAAATACATGGATTGAAATATTTACAAGGGCTGTCCAGAAAAAATCCAGTCATAAAGACCTCCTTTTTTCATATTATATGGCTGGATACTTTCTGGGCAGCCCTCATATACCTGATTATCTTAGAGTTCAGATGTGAATTCCAATTAATTCCATACTGGGCTTGGAGGCTTTTAAATTAAAATTTCTTTAATAAAGAGAATTCAACTGTTTCATTTTACAGAGTTAAAAATGAAACAGTTGAGTTTTATCCAGTTGAATATGAATAATTAATACATATTAATACTCTGAAAGGGCAACTAATGTTTAAATACAAACATTTCTGTGTACCATATTAATTCACATAATAATCATATAAAAACTGAGGAATTATGACATTTTTTGTTATAATTATGAAAGCCTGAGCAACTTTATATACAAAAGACAGAAGGACAGCTAAGAAAGTATAACCTTATGATTGGCCTTATTACTTGCTCTAGTGAATTGAAAAGATCACATCAATTGTTGGAAGAAAAATTACGAGTCCAAAAATCACTGAAGAATTGCTTATTGTATGAGCAGTTTAAACTTTCTCCCATTTTCAGTTTGTTTGGTAAGCAGTTTTTCACTTACACAATACAAAAATGAACATCAAAACACACTACATTTAAAGTGACTTTCTTGTAAACAGCATATAATTAGATCTTGCTTTCATCTCCTGTCTGAGAATTTCTGTCTTCTGTTGACAGGCTTAGTTTATTTACATTTACGATAATCATTGGTATGGTAGGAAATAAGTCAATCATCTCTTTTTTCTTATCTGTCCCATCTGTTCTTTGTTTTGTATTCCTGTTATTCTGCCTTCTTTTGGCTTGAGAATTTTTTAGCATTCCATTTTGTCCCTAATTTTGGCATACTGGCTAAATCTCTTCGTGTTTTCATGGTTCTTGTAGGGATGAGTATGCACTATTAACATATGACAGTCTACCTTCAAATATTATATAACTCCATGTATGATGTAAGACTCCTACAGCAGTATGCTTCCATTACTGTCTCCTATCCTTTAGGTTATTATTTTAGCACATCTTACAATGATTTTATAACTCCCCACAAGAACTATTTTTACTTTAAATAATCATCTTTGAAATACATTTTTGAAATAAGAATAACATTATTATATTTTATATTTATCCACACACTTATAATTTCTGGTGCTTTGAATTTCTTTGGATGGAACCATATTTCTATCTGGTGTGATTTTCTTTATCCTGAAGAACATTCTTTGACGTTGGCTATAATGCTGATCTGAGAATTACGACTTCCTTCAGCTTTTGTTTGTCTGAAAAGTTTTCATTTTGACTTAATATTTTTAAAAAAATAGTTCACTTTGTAAGAAAGTTTAAGTTGACAGTTCTTTTTCTTTCTTTCCTCATTCAGCACTTTATACCAGTCCATTGTCCGTGGGAATAGAATTCTAGGTTGAAAGTTTTTTTTTCTTTCCACACTTTAAAGACGCCATTTCCTTCTTGCCTTGTGTGTGGTTCCTGATGAGAAGACAGCTCCAACGCTCACTCTGTTCTTCTGTATGTAACAGAACTTTTCACTGTGGCTGATATTAAGATTTTTCTTTTTATCACTGGTTTTTAGCAGCTTAATTACATCTTTTTTGTGTTTAACCTCCTTGAGACTTGTTGAGCTTCGTGGATTTTGGTTTACATTTTCATTAAATATTTTTCAAGTCATTAGCTCTTATAATTTTTTTTCCTGGCCTGTCTCTCTCCTGTTTTTTTGGGTCTTTAGTTGTGCTTATAATATATCTCTTGAGTCTGTGAGAATCTGTTTATTTCCTTAACATTGTTTTCCCTCCCTGTGCCTCATTTGCTATTTTCTATTGTTATTGTTTTAAAATTCACTCATTTTTACTTCTATAATGTCTAGTTAATGCCATTCGTTGAAATAGGATTTCTTAGATATTTTAGTTTTCATTGTATAAGCTCCATTTTTTGTAATTTTTTTGTATTTCCACTTGTCTTCTCATGGCATTCATGTTTTCTTTTAAATACCTTATGGTAGGTATTTTAATATCCTTGACTGCTAATTCCACCTTCAGAGTAATTTCTGAGGCTGTTTCTTGATTTTGTTGCTTGATTTTCTTTCTGGTAATGTGTTACCTTTTCTCACATTGTCATATGTCTAAAAATAACCAGACACTGGACATTGTGTACATACAGTATAGAGTTCTGGCAGGTTTTTTTTTTTTTTTGAAGAAATATTGGTTTTTGTTCTCATGGGCAGCTAAGTTGCTTGTGGCTCTGTTTGAATTTTGGTTTTAATCTTTCAGTGCAAGTCTAGAATAGTCTCTACTTCAGCTCTTCCATCCCGTTAATTGATTTCAAGTTTTTTTTTCAAAGTGTGTCAAAAAGCCACAATAAACAAAAAGTTAACATTTTCACTATTGTATGCATTTAATAATAACATTTTTAGCTATGTTGTATATAAATGACATTATTTTTATTTTAAATTTTGTTATATGGTAATAAATTTACCATTACACTGAATTTTAGCAAAAACTACTCAAAACATACTAAGTGGCATCAATTAGATTTAAGTCTAGATAAATTAGAATCTAAAGGTATTGATGACATAAAAAAATTATTATAAAATGTTACACAATGTAACATACACAACATCTTGTTGATAGTGCAAGCCACAGGAAAACATATTTAAAGTCTTATAAATGGAGAAAAGACCTTGAAACAGTTTCACATTAAATAACAATTTTATAATAATTACAGTATTTATATTTTTAAGTAAATACAGTTAAGGTAGTACATTTAAAAAAATAAATGGTTACATTAAAGTATAAAAATTTCCTCTTGTTATTCATTCTTGAAAAACACAGTAATACAGAAAAACGTACATCTACTTTCCTAAACTTCCTTTCTGGAACACTAACAGGATTTTTTTATATTTTACTTTTGAGCGATAATTCTCCAAACAAGGAACAGCACACATTGCTGATTTCCTGGACACACAGCACAATAACACGTGGTTTGTTTTCATCTGCAAACACCTCTCCCCTTATTTGCACACTGCGAGGGCATAATGCTGCAATAGAGGGAAAAGGTGTTTGAGCTCACGGGGTAAACTCGAAGGCTGCAGTCAGCGGATGGAAATGCTCCTTTGGATCTATCCAACATCGGAGTAAAGGGGTTAAGAATAGTTTAGCTCCACTAAGGTGTGACCCCTCTGGACTATCTACTTATTTCTTGTGCATTCAACAAGGTATCTGCACTCGGGTGTTCGGGACAAATCTTGGCTCCACATGAGCTCTGGGAACCCAGTTCCCCAGGAATTGTTCTCTACCTGGACTTTCCGAGCCAACTTGCATGCAGTTTGGCATTCAATTAAATACTCAAAGGAACTCGCATGCTAACCTCTGGGAGTCTTTTCTGCTTTGAGCCTTCCTTTCCCTTACTTAGCACTACAAATTCCAGCTGCCTTGGCCTTCCTAACTCGGATTTCTGTCTTCTAAAATCAGCAAGGTGGCCAAGCTCTGTTTGTGTTCTCTCTCACTCAACAACAACCAGGTAATTGCCTCCAGGCAGAAAGTGTGAGTGATTCTAGGGTTCACCTTGTTTCCCTGGACTTGCCTGGAATCAAAGTCATGTGCTGTTTTCCAATGTCTGAACATAGTTATTTCATATATTGTGTCAAGTTTTCTAGTTGTTCACAGCAGAGGGCAAAGTCTGGACTCCTACTCTGTCATTGCTAGAAGCAGAAGTCTCTGCCTAACACATTAAATATTATCAAATGTTCTCATATGTAAAGTCAGAAATTAAACTGTAAACCTTGATGTACCTTAAAAATCATACCAACTTTAGCCTTTGTGAAAATAAAATTATCTTCACTCAGATCAGGTTTGAAGTTAAAATACTGCTACTTTAGAATTACATAGGAAATATCCAATGACAGTATATTTTCAGAAAATATAAAAGGTTTTGCTTTTCTTCTTTTACTTTCAAATGACTTTAGAAATTGTCTTTTTGAAAAAAAAATCATATGTACCCCCAGAATAAGTATGGAAAACATACATTCTAAATGATAAATTTTTCTGAGCGATATGAGAAACACTGCATTAGTAAATGAAGACTGCCTTCTTATTTTAATTAGTATAAGGAGTACAGTAAGAGACATCACCTAACACCGTGTGGCTCTTCCATCAGCTTTATCTTTTTCTCTTACTATAAAATTAATACTACTAAGTAGAAAAATTCAAAAGAAGATGATGCTAAACAAATTGATTTATGCAGGATGACTGATAACTGTAGATCCTGTGAGTAACCGGCACATGGAATGTATTTAAAATTGGGTTTTGAGTCATTGAATAAATGAGTGAATAAGTGATAAGCTTGTACCTTTAATAAATAATGAAAACCTGCATGGCTTAAATGGAGGTATTTTTCATTATTCCTTCACTCAGCTACCGAGTGCCTGTACCTTTGCCACACCACGCCTATGACATGGAATTTGTGCGTTCTGTGTCTCAGCACCCTCCAGACTAGGACTTTGTGACTCTCCCCCGAACTCTCGTCCCTGTCTCCTCACATGTAGCAGGACTCTAATGTCCTCTCACTCAGAACGTGCACACAGTTGCCACGATCATGTGAACAGCCCGTGGACTCCTCAGGAGAAGGGATCGTGCCATTCCTCATTGTTTTCAGATCACAGTCATCAAGATACAGAAACGTACTAAGAACACACAGTAGCAGCCAATGAGTGAGTGTTGAATTGAATCTTTTTTAAAAAATATCTTTAGGCCCCTGAAGGAATTTTAGTTCCAACGCTTTTGAAATACAAGCGCGTCAGTCGGGCACTCACTTGGTCCCTGGTCCTGGTGTGGGCACCTAACTCTGTCGGTTATTAATTCCTTACGAAAGCCTGACAAATAAGGGGGGACATCCTCTGTGCCGACCCCTGTGTGTGTCCTTAGTAACGTCCACATAACTGGATCTTTTATTGGTTTTGGAGGGAGGCTTTAAGTAGGGTAGATACATTATGAAATTTGTTTTTCATCTGACTTGCTTTTTTATAAGGATTACTCTGGCTGCTGTGTGGAGAGTGTACTTTAAGGAGGGAGAGAGAGGGAGGGGGAGAGAGAGAGAGAGAAGAGAGGGAGAGTGTGTGTGTGCATGCACACACGTCCGTGTGTTATCCCAGGTTCTAACACAGAACGTATAGTAAACAATTAATTATATTTTAATAAAAGAATGAATATCACTTCCCATTTGAAATGCCACCTTCCCTCCGTCAGTCTGTCTATGTCACTACTTTCAAGAACAGAAACAACATCGCAGGCTCCAGCCAGCGTTTCGGGAGCAGCGAACCCACTGCAAGCACGCCTTACTTAAACTTCTCCAATAGTTAGAATACAGTGGTAGTTTAGTACCAAAATTTAGGTTTTTGTCCTCCAATTATTTCATATCTATATGTTATATAGATTTCATTTAGATAGCTTTTCTAATCCTTAAGTTATTGTGCTTAACTCAGGTTCTAATCTCCCCAATATCATGAATATTTTTATATTACGTATTTTTATTTCAGTCATGCTCACTGTTACTTCTTTTGTGTGTAGTACACACTCCACAATGGAAGTGTTTTGTTCTGCATTTATTGTGACAGTAAAACACTTTTTATGACAGCCCTGAGTCATGATAGAAGTTTTGATATTTCACAGAAACTGGCCTTGAAGGACCCGGGCTTATGAAGGCCCAGGATCTGCTGGTCCTTCTACACCTTGTGCTCAGGGTGCTGTGCTCGTCGCTAGGGAGACGACATGCCCTGCGGGTGCACACAACGCTGCGAGTCAGCTGCACACACACTGAATGAGTCTAAAGTGTTTATGCCAGAGGAAATCAAGCGTTCAACTTATGACTAAGTTTCTCAAGTAATTTGTAATGTTTTTTTTAAATCAAGGTTTTATTTTAGAAAAAGGATGAAAGGAAACAGCATCAAGAGAATCTAAGAAAGGAAAAGTAACTAGGAATCGAAAGATACAGGATTTTTTTTTTCTTCTGAAGGGAAATTCCTGGAAACCTGAACAGAAGAGAGCAATTGGGTCTACCCTAGCCGGGACTAAGGACAACCAGCTGCAGGACAGAGGGACCAGGCCGCCCTCGGTCATCCCCACAGCGCGCTGTGTGAGGGCTGGGACCACAACCAGCCAGAGGCTCTTCCTTCAGCTTTACCGAGTTCCCAGGGGAAGGGCCCGTGTTTAAGTTTCCTTCGCCTTCACCGTGCATATTAATGATCCGATAATGTATGAAAGAGAACAGGGAAATAATATAAAACTTGACATAAATAGAAGAAATTCGAAGGGCATAAAAAATAAGAGGATATCTAAGAGAGTCTTGTAAGAACTCCATTAAAATATAAATTTAGGGAAATTCCTAATACTGTAATTTGTTATAGGGAAAGTGGGATAAACGTGGTGTAGGAACACGACATGGTGACAAGAGCGGACACATCCTGAAGCGGCTACGGTACGCTGGCACTCCGTGCACAATGACACAAACCCTCCAACCGCTCCGGGGGTGAAGTTACTCAGCTGCGTTTTTCAGATGAGACAACGACTATAGAGGGGACCAGTGCCTTGTATAAATCTTAGTCACACTGTCTCCAGATACTCCCAAGAGCAAAGCTCTTCCTAGTATAATAATGGCTGTCAGGGTGACCACATGCTATGTTGAGAACCAAAATTACACCTCAGAGGTTGGCAGATATATATGCACTTAGTCAACCTTGGTTGAGTGGCTAAGTGTCCCAGACATGGTGCTATGCATGCAGACAAAGAAATGACAAGACCTGATCATTGAGGTTAGGAAGCTCAAAATCTAACATAATACTACTATGCAGATCATATTCATTCATTCATTCACTCACTCACTCACTCACTCACTCACAATATGCGTCGAGAGAGTACCTACAAGGTGCCAGGAACTATGTCAAGGCTAGAAATAATCAGTAAACAAAACAAGTAATATCCTCAGCCTTGAAGAGCTGTCATTCTGGAGCAGCGGTTCTCAACTGTGGGTCACGACCCCTTGGAACTGTATTAAAGGGTTGTGGCAATAGGAAGGTTGAGAACCACTGGTCTAGAGGGCTTTCAAAATAGTACAGGAAGAGATGGGAATAGGGTTCAGGGCAAGGACCAAGGTGAGGCACGTGCAGAGCCTAGGGACCACATTTAAAGAGGCACATGTGCCCACTTGCCCCTCCACCATCGCACTTGCAGGACCTCGAGGGTGCATGCCCCTGTAACCTCTGTGCCCTGGGTCCTTCACCTGTCTCACCTTGATCCCAGTCCTCCTCATAGGGAAGCACCTGGAATAGGGGGTTGCAAGTTTGCATATAGTGGCCAGGTAAGGCCTCACTAAGACACTGCCATTTGAATAAAGACTTGAGAGAGGGAAAGAGAGTACACCCTGAACAAATCTGGTGGAAGGGTCTGTAGGCAGCAGGAATAGCTATAGCAAAGAGCAGGTGGTAAGAGTAAGCAGACCTTGCGTACGCATACGCGTGCCATTGCTTCCTCCTCTACTGCTCTGTAGGCACGTTACACTCCAGTTAGAGCTTACCTGGAAGACAAAATGGGCCCTGTTGCTGGTACTGCTGCCTCCAGAATGCAGCAACTCTGTTGTACCCTGCTCTGCCCACTTTCATGCAATTCACAGCAGCTCCTACCGGGGACTTGCCCCCGGAAATAGTGGATAGGCTGGTCCAAGGCAGAGGTGATCACAAAAACGTCAGTAACCAGGAGACCAGCATAGATACCGGCCAACGCATGAGGGGGAATAATAACGATAATCCCACAGAAAGTCTCGTTATGACCAGTACTTGCAAAGTTTCCTCATCCACAGAAACTACAGTAATTTCATGTTTATGCACAGAAAAATACAAAAGACCAAGTTCAGTCTTCAACTTCTTCCCAAATTTTAGCCAATATGTTTTCAGTAGCTGGGGCAGGTGGCGTCACCATTGTGTAATCATAGGCTTCTCAGCTAAGGACTTTGGTTTACATTCCTGTGGACAATGTATATTAAGAACCTGCAATTCAGACAGTACACATTACGTAATGGGGGAATCATATCATTGTGTCACCGGTCGCCAACATGGTGACATTAACCATGAACAATTTAAATGGAGAATCTGCCTGGATTCACAAGAAAAGAAAGCTGAGATGGATGAGACAATTACAGATGATGACGTTATGGCTAAACTTCACTGGTTTTGTGGCTACGTGAGTTTGATCTTTACTCTTAGAAAACCTACGCTGAGTGTGAGGGTCTGAAGTTTCAGGGTATCTGCACCTCACTTTTAAATGGTTCAGAGTCAAAGCAGTTAATCCAATGCCAAAGTCTGCAGTTTGTAGGATACGTATCACTGGGTTTTCTCCACATACAGAAGGTGTATTTTACTACAGACAACATGGCACAGGCAAGGAGGGACGTTTGTGATGTATTCCACGTTCGCCTAACGTCGCCAGAAATCTGTCAGATGGGTTGGGAGAGAACAGGAGGAAGTAGTGACTTCTCCACTCTGCGTGCCCTCACTCCCAGCCCCAAACCATCATCCGGGAGTAGAGAATCCAAAGACGGACTCACAGGAAGCAGAAGGAGAAGAGGAGAGAGGGAGGAGACAGGACACGAGTGAACGCAGTACGCAGGGTCCTTTCCCTCCACCTCCCCGCCGGCTTCCTTGTCTCTGTCCAACTGTCCCCATGCCTTCACAGATGTTGCTTCCTTAATTCTAGATGCTGTGCCTTCAGCATTCTAAACGGAGACCCCTATTTACAATTTGATGGTGAATTATTGAGAAAATAAGGCTTAGCAATTAAAATGTGCATTTGTAGGCAACAGGCCAGTTCATATCATGAAAGAGTTGAGCAACATGTGGCTGTGGGATGTGATAAGAGCTCTGGGTTGGCTCCCGGCCCAGCTCTGGTACTTTCTACTGAGAAAGCTTGGATGGCGCAAGTGACTCAAGCCCTCTGGGCCTCAGGCTCCTCCTCTATAAAATGGGGGTGACAAGAACCTGCTTTAACAGGGTGGTTTTAGGGCGGCATGACATCTGTAAAGCATCTATTATTGTACTTGCAGGAGAATATCCTGGATCGATGTTCGTCCCTGATCCCCCACTGCCTGCCTTCTTGCTTTCACACCCCTCCTTTGCCGGCCCGCCCCCGCCACACACACACCAAGGACGACAGCGGCAGGCTGGTGTGGGACAGCCACCGCGTTACACGCTGCCTCGGTCCTCCTGCCCCGGCCTGGCTCTGAGGCCCTCGGCCAGTGGCTCCCGGAAAGCTCTGCTCGCGCCTGAACCCCCGAATCCCCGAACCCCCGAACCCCTGCCTCCGCCTCGGAGCCTGTGGCCCCACCTTCTGTCTCCCCTGGATTCCAGCACAGCCGCCGTCACAGCAGGAGCCCCGTGGGGTCAGACCCGGACGCGCACAGGCTTTGGCCCCCCGCGCCAGTCCGGACCTGAACACAGAGCCGGGCTTGGCCGGGAGCTGCCCGCAGGGGCCAGGCGGGTCGCGCCGGCGGCCAGGCCCCAGGCAGCAGAGAGCAGGACGGCGCAGGGCCCCGCTCTCCTCCCCGCCGGGCTCCATGCACAGCCCGGGTCGCCGGTGCGGAGACGTCGGGGAGCCCCAGCGCCCGCTCAGGAACGCGTCTCCCGGTGCTGGCGGCGGCCCCGCTCCCCCAGTCTCGGTCCCCGTCCGCACCCCTGGGGTTGGGCCCCCACTATCGCCCCAGCGCTCACGCCTTGCTTGGCCTGACGGGCTCAGGGGAGCTAAGTACCCGCGCTCACACCGTGCGGGCTCCCCTCCGCGCTGTCGTCGGGGCTCGGCCACATGGAGGGACAGAAGAGGAGGGAGAAGGCCTGCTCCCCACGCGCCGCAGGGGGCGGCTCAGGTGGTGGCCGAGACTTGGCCTGTGTCCCTCCGGCCCGGGGACGGAGTGGCGCTTGCTGCTGCTGTCCCCTTCCCCTTCCCTAACCAGTTCTGTGTATTAAATTTCCTCTCTCGAACCACCCGGCTTGGGTGCTGCTTTTTCTCCTGCCTGAACCCTGACTAACACAACATCAAACAATGCAAAGTGTGATTTTTATTGACCTGTTCGTGGTATGACTAAAATCAACTTCTGCCTCCATGAGAGACTACGTTTATCAGATATTATGTGTATCGTTCTAAAAGTCAGTAACATAAGAAAACTGGCATTTTAACTAGTTCAAAGGTAATTGCCCTAAGAAAGTTCTATGGGCTATCATGAAATAAGTCAAATGATTATTTTAGCATTTTAAATGGCAGTTACTGTTAAAAATGAATACTGCTCTCCTGAAGGTATGTGTCCCAGCTAAACCAGGTGCGAATCCTCGGACGTCGCCGCGCGCCCATCTTTGCGGTGGCTCCTGAGATCTGACTCCCTGCGTCCGGGCCTGGCAGGTGGCAAACTGGTGTGTGAGAATAGAAATGCAATTATCTGGGAAAGGCAATTCAGATTTCATTTGGTTCTGCACCTCCCAGGGGGCCTGTGGGATCGCACTGACGCCCCTCCGCTCAGCTCCACTCCAGGTGCTGCTGTCCTCCTGCGGGGTGCATGCCATTGCTGAAATTGGTCCCAAGGAAATTTGCGTTTATAGTGACTGCCCCATAACAGCTCAGCAATGATTTCTGGGATCTCCTTGGAAAACACTGCATGAGTGTAAAGCAAACGTGGTGCCAAAAATACTTCAGTCTCTGGGCACAGAGATACACGCAGACAGCCTTTCCTCTGCACTGGGGGCAAAGCAAAAGGCCTTTCTGCTCCCTGTACAAATGGGAATACACGTGGTATCGGAGCCCCCTGTTAGCAAGCAGAGTAACAGGAGGGAATTGCGAGAGGGCGCTGGAGTGCAATGACTCTTGGGGATTATCTGTTTCCTTTTGCTAACAGATTCCCCCCCACCCCCCGCCTCTTATACTCTGAAATAGACAACATTATATTTCCCTAAACTGTTTCATAGCTATTATTTCAATGCTACCACCCACATGCTAGAAAGGAGGGCTGAGCCAAACATGGAACACCCTTTGGGTCACAGGCGTGCACGAGCCCAGGGCTTTTGTATCATCCCTATCATACGACTTTAGGCCTCAGGTGTCCTGTTTTCCCCATCATCCAGAAAAGATGACAAATGCGGAATCCAGGGGTCTGGCATCTTGTAGCAATAATCGAAGAGAAGTTTTGGGCCTCTGGGTTTCAGAAGATGTATTCTTACATACAACCCAGACAGTCTCATGTGAAAGAATTTCTGCAGGAAAAGAAGCGGGAATGAATTCCTGGGGAGAAGCCGTGCTGACGTGCAGCCATGAACACTGGTTTGGCCGGAGCCATGCTTAGGCTGCTAAAATACTTCTGTGTGGAGTGGAAACTAATGGCATCTTCAAGCATCCTGAATGCCCCACACTACCCAAGGAGGACCCCTTGCCCAAATCTTCCCATGATCCAAGATCTCAAGGATTAACCGTGGGCATGACCGGAGGCCTCCGGCACCCTCCACAGCAGTAGAATGGACTCCGTTCTGACTGATCAGCTGTCATGACAGTCGCTAAATACTTTTAACAGCACATCTGCAGAGAAGGCACAAGATAATGTAAGACCAGGGTGAACTGTCTCAGAAGTTTGCTTCTTCCTCAAAGTGGCTGGTATCACTGAGATTTTGAGACCACCAGGATAGCTTTGCTCAGCTGCCAAAAGATGTTGCAGGTCCCAAATCCTCCACCTTCTTTCATCGTAGAGAAAAGGCCTTTCCAGTTCCCACACCAACACTTCTGCCCAGTACTGGACCCTTGTCCTAAGCCCCCTCTGGGTACTTCTCAGCGCATCTCCCGAGAACAGCACAGCAGCATGGTGGCATGGCCAGAGGGCCAGAGCCTCACACAGTAACTGCTCCGCTCCCGCTGTGCTGTGTGACATTTATGTGACAGCCTGTCGCCTCCCAGAGATGAGTCACAGAAAATTGGAGATGGAAAGACCCGATGGGTCATTTAACCTATACTATTGCCAGTTCACAGTCAGTCCCCTACAATGGCTCCATTTCTGAGGGCATCATCGAGTTTGGTTTTAAATGGCATGGGACACAAGGAGCACTGTCCCCAGGCCTTCTCCACGGAGAACTCTCCCTCGCACGCCCACCCAAATACATGCTCAATATTCGTTATCTATCTTCTCTAGTTTTGTGTGTACAGGATTATCATGGTTAGTCACTTCCCCTAGTCTGAAAAAAAAAAAAACAAAAAAAAACAAGCATCTGAGAATAATTAGAAAGGGAAGACTCTCTCTTGGCTGGAAAACACCCAGTTTCAGAAAAACAAAGAACTTGGGAGAGTCATGATAAGCCGAGCTCCGTGTTACCTCATTTCAACTTCTTGTATTTCAGTCAGGTGCTCCTGGAGCACCGTTCAGCTTCTGATTCCTCCAACCACAGCTGGAACTCTGGCTGAGCAGTATCGTTGCTTTTGGTTTTCACGTTTCCTCCTGTTCCAATGTTTAATTCCCTTATTCATCCCCTTGCTTCCTGTGTGGTAGCGAAGACCTCAGCGCATCATCACTGCGACGCACATGGGGGCTGCTCTAAACAGTCAAAGGCTTTGCCCATTACCTTTCCGAATCTCTCCTTGTCTTTTCAGTTTTAACTAAACACAAACACCAAGGCAGCCGGGCTGGTCCACCCTTTCGGGACAACCTTGTCTGAGAAAAATGTCTGTTTTTCTTGATTTATGTGCCTGCAGGGGCGTCCTCAGGAACACCGTTCCAGAACGCTTGTGGGGCTGGCTTACCTTAATCTGACCCTTTAAGCAGGGCTCACTGCACACAGAGCGGACCATGCCACTCTTGTTCATCTGGATTTTGTAGTCGTCGATGTTCAGCACACCTTCGTGCCAGGTTCCCACGTGGACGTAGTCGTAGCGATTAGCTTCTGTGTACTGCAGGTTCATGATGTCGTACCTACGAAGGAACAACACGGGTGTCTCAGGGGTCATGGACGCCGTGTGGAAAACAAGGACATTTGGGAAATGGATCGTAATAGAGGGAAAGGAGACAAAAGCTAGAATCATCCCACGTCCTAACCGCCAGCTATTGTCCATATTTTAGTTTATGTATTTCTAATGTTTCCTCTGATTTTCCAAAACATGCATACCATTCTTGAGTCTGTTTGTGTATCATCCATATTTGCTAAAGAAGATATTAACCTTTTACCTTCTTTCTGCTTATTCTCCCAAAAATAACAATAATAATTCTATGTGTGCTGAGTTGATCCTTCAAATCATTATTTACTGTTATTTTTTGAACAAGTAACAATTCTTAACAACATTAATTTCTTAACTTCCAGATTACTTTTATTCTAATTTTTTTTTTTTTACACTCTGTTGCTATTTTTGTTACACTGGATTGAAAGAGGTGCATTTTACCAAGTCAGAGCCTATTTTAGGTGCTAAGAGAGCAAGAAATCTGAGCAATGCATCTTTAATTAGCAAGGATGTTGGGGATTTAACATCTGAGCACTGACATTTAAACTGGTCTCTTCCCTGATTAGGACAAACATTTTCGGAGTCCAAATAATCCGTGTCAGTTATTTCAAATGCCCGCACCACTCCACAACAGGCAGGATCTACTTTTCAAAATCCTGACCATTGCCAGAGTGTACTCTGGGGGCCAGACCTCATCTTTTCTTAGCACAGGCTGTGGAGAGTGTCCCCCACTGCGATGAAACAACACAGGACTTGGCCCTGGAATGTGGAAGCTCAAATCTCCTTCCTAACATTTTCACAGTAGATCAGACCACTTAGAAATGTCACCAAACTCTTTCAGGCGCATCAGCTTCTTATGAGGACTTATTAACATAAAACGTGTAAAAAAAAAAGAACTATTTTACCATTGGGGCAAATGCATATGTGAGGCAGTCCACTGTTGTCACTCACGTGTTTCCATGAATGCCCTAAAACACTCTGGTATGTTCATCACCATGATAAATCTGGAGAACGTCTCTGTATTGGCACAGCCATGTGTCTATCAGTCATCGAAAACGCTCTGGCATTCTTCAGTTGTGTCTGCGTGCTGCTATTGAACTCCAAGTGAATTGTAACTCGGTGGCCGCCTCCCAGAAGCGTGCGCCTGACTCCCTGTGAAGTGGGGTTGCTTTCTGCGGAAGCTGTGTAGGGTTGCCACCCTCTTGTGCAACAGGCAAGGTCACTTGTTCTTTGCATTTGACCCAAAGAAATAGATGACCGTTAACTCACATATCTTCCTCTTCTTCAGTGGTCTCTCCCCCACTCCCACTTAATCCATCCTGGAATTCCTTCTAAACCAGCTTCAGATTCAGAATCGCCCCCCCCCCAGCCCAGCACCCCAGAAGCAGCTACCAACCAACGTCAGGTGGCAGCTGAGACCTGTCGGCTGGATCTTTATCTAGTTCTTTATCTAGACAACTGACATTCTTCACTGACTTTTCTGCCTGCTCTTCACATGCAGATGCATTTTGTCACCATAGGGTAGCTAGTGGCTTCTCTCCTTCCAGATTCTGGCCGTGTCTGTAAACAGCAGTCCCCCAATGGGAAAGGGGAGACAGGGAGAGTGAAGGACACTTTTTCTCTATGTTTCCGGGTTAACAAAACTTACTGAGAGTGAGAAGAGGCCATGGTGTACCTGGCGTACCCCATTCATCTCTTCACTGTTCTGCTTTTTGGCTACCAGAGTTCTTACTCTCCTGATCGCTGAGACACACCAGAATGTTCTTCAGAGTAGCTGTCTCAGTGATGTCCATGTGGGTATTAACTGCGGGCTGATGGCTCACACGCACTCTACTGATAAATCAGACTAACCTGCACCTCCAACAGTTCTCTATTTTAAACTCATGGTTGTGGAACTTTCTGTGAATGTTTGTTATGAGTAGTTTCCTTTTACATTGCCTTTAATCTTTATGTTTTACTTTATATTACATTATTAAATCCCCTTATGTACTTTCAGAGAAGGCTCACATGCAATGCTAGTTTTAGAACATCTTTTTCCTATAAATCAGTTTCCTAAGACTTATTTCAACTTCCTCATTTGCTCTACAAATAGGAGAAATCAGTTCACACTTCATTAGCACATAGAAACTGAAATCCTTTCGGAATTTTGGTATGAAAACACATTTTTAAAAAGTCTCAAAAGCCAGAGGGAAAAAAAAACACTGACAGACACCAAGGGAAAAGTACTGACTTACTAAAGAGAGGCCTTGCCTGTGCTGTTTGTGTTAATAAACGCTGCCCTTGTCAGGGACCCCAGGTCCCACACTTGGAATGTACCCGTGCTATAAATTACAACTTTCAATGTGCTCTCAATGCATTCAGTTTACTTTGCATGATGATTAACTAGAATAAGTGAAGGAAGGTCCGAAAGCATGAGTGGTGTTCTGACAGGAAATGAGGGCAGAGGGAGGGCTTGAAACAGAAACTGATCACGGATGAAGATGGCCAATTTCAAGCATGAGGAAATAATCCTTGGGAGTGGACCCAGGGGGAAGCTCATTTTTAAAATATGTAATTAAAAGTGGAAGGGAAACAAGCTGACATTGCGTGCCTGTATGCTGGATGACTTACAAAACAGGGCGAGGAAGCGGGTTCCTGTCTATGGACTGTCTAAAACATGTCTGGCCCTGGGCAAGGCACGTTGTGGGTGTTACCTCACACAATCCCGAAGGAAAGTGCCCGTCCCGAAGTGGACCCATGACAGAGCCTCGTCTCCAGTGGATCCCAGCATGATCACCCCTGGTTTAAATGGGAGCGGGGCATCCTGAATCTCAGACCCACCTGCTCCTGCTGGTACCACTCCCGAAGGTGTCCTGCCCTGGAGCTCTCCATGTGCCCGGGCCCTGCGTCTGTCCATCTTCATCCACTCACATTTGACCTAAGCCTGCTCCCACCTGACTGGCAGCTTGGAAGGAATCTAAGAAATCCATCGTTTTAATTGTTGACAATTATTATTATACTTACATCATTTATCTTTCCTGGAGCTGCTGGATTTTAACAGAGACAATCCACATGGGCCCCCCAAGGCCCTCTGTAAACATGAACTGTAAGCTTACATGAGAGGGAGACATGCCTGGAGGGTTATTTAGGATCTCTTTACCGTCTCTTATAGTAGTTTCCCCTAAATAATTGCTGACAGTATCCTTGAAATGACATTAAGCAAGTTGCCCGCAATTTTGCCTAATTTTAGGATTAACTAAAAGGCAGCGTGATGTGGCAAAACAGCGACAAGCCTCAGATTCAGACGGCACTGCCTCTACCAGCTACTCCCTGCGTGATTTTTAGGTGAGTTTCTTAGCTCCTCTGACACTCAGTTTTATCGTCTGTAAAAGAGGATAATGATATGTCTATAGCAATGAGGATTAAATGATTTGATGTTCTATTTTAACACACCATATGCTTTCCTGAAATCTCTCATTCTGCAAAGCCATCTACTGGAAGATAGCAGGCCTTATGAAGGAGGGAAAAAAGGGATTATGGGCACATTGTGCAGCAGCCAAGCTGAGAGCCTTTTGCTTTCCTGTTGCCGGGTTGGATTCTTACTGCACTGCTCTGATTGCCCCTTGCCTGGGAAAACGCATATGAACAAACATAACTCCTCTTTATACTCACATTGTTCTCTTCGCACCCATTACCTATGAGCTCACTGGTGTTATAAAAGCTAGTGCTGAAAAACAGGCTGAATATAAAGCGACTTAGGGAAATCACATGTATATACGAGCTAGGTTTAATTTCCTGTTGCTTCTCGGTGAATTCTTTGGAAGCCACACTGAGTGCCAGAAGGAACGTGCTCCCCTCGCCGTTCCAAGGAGAACGCACGTTAGCCCGGGGAGACGGGGCACGTGTAGGACTGCGTTCTCTTCGTGCATCGAGCTCTGTGCAGGCGCAATGTTAAGCCATTTCACGCCGCGAGTGGCATTGGGACAATCAACAATAACGGTGCTGGCCTGGAGCTGGCAGTACCAGCGAGGGTCCTGCTGGTCAGGTGTAACCTCCTTAGTTTCTTGGGTTTGCAGGGAGGTTCCTGGTGGTCTCAGGGAAGGACTGGGGTGATAGCTGAGTAGGAGGGGGCACCGGCAGGATGCAGAGTGGTGAGTGTTTACCCAAATGCCTCTCAACATTTGAAAGCATCATGTCCGTTGACTATTAGCCCTGACCCTTCAGCTTTCTCGTTGTATCTACCCTCATGACACCCAGGAACCACGGAACCCAGAGCAGCCAGAGCCGCCCTGTCCGTGGCTCAGGAAGGTCCACAGGTTATTTGAATCCGTCACAGAAAGGGCTGCTTTACCTTCCGGGCGCGTCCCCCTTCTCATCAAACCACACCTCCTCTCCCGACACGCCGATGAACGTGGACTTGATGAGGAAGTCCAGGAGTTTGCTGCCGTCGATGGGCTTCATGGCGTCGCAGAGGCCCACGTGGCCCGGGCACAGGGCGTGGTGCATGTTCTGCAGCCCGTGCGCCATGGCGTAGATGGCGTTGATGACAAACCCCATCTTACTGTCCTGCACGTAGTTCTCTTCTAAGCTTTCATTCCCTGTAACATAAAATCAGATCACTGCCAAGGCTGCAATAGCGACGTCAAGGCCTGCGTGCTCAATGCTCACGTGCTGCTCGGGCCTTTCAGAGGAGGGAAAAGCCAAGCCCACCTGTTCAAGCTTTGGACTTGGGATTAGCTCTAGTACATTCTATCTACAGAGAGTTTATTCAGTTTTAGTTCCTGAATCCAAGGATGGTTTTATAACACCTAAAACAAACTCCATAGAGGTGAAAATTAAAAACCAAACAAACAAAAAACGACTTACAAATATGGCCAGGACATCCCTCAGGAGCAATGGAAATAACTGTTATTCCCTCATGGTTCACAGAGACTTGTATTAAAAGTCTCCCTATATCACAGTACTGGAGGGCGGGGACCATTTTTGATATCCTCTACGACAATCCACAATTCATAATAAATCGCTGTGTGCATTATCTAAACCCTGGTATTCTCTTTAGATGATCTCACTAATTTTATCATCTCTAGACCACCAAAACCCAGAGTAAGAAGAGCTGGGCAGTATGAATCTCTTCTTATATACGATTGGGAGTACAAAAATATTGGAATCAGAGGTGCTAATTATTAGACACTCAGGTAAAATGTTTCTTGACGTAAGCGTCATACCACACATTTATTAATTTTAGCCTTTAGCTTTGACCAGTGAATTTCAAAAGCCCGTTTCGACATGTGCCACAGGTGATTGAAAGTTCCCCAATCGCCAGGCAGTTTTAGGAGACCCGTGTCGCGTCAGACAGGAGTTCCGTGTCAGAAGTCTAAACTTCAGGACTTCCATATGGATGAGAAACTCAGGGGCCGGTGGGGTTTGCTAAAATACCGGTAATGGGCTTGGAAAACAAAAGAGATTTGGAATACACCATCGGTATAATTCTGAGATTTGACACTTATTCTAGAAATTTGCTTCTCTCTGCAGTTGGCGTTCACTCCTTCACTTGACTGGTAATGAGGGGTCTGTGTAAGGTATCCTGAAGGTTCTAGAAGCTGGTAACGTTGTAAAGCTCAGCTTCTTAGGGGGTTGAGAACAACTTGGGGCTCCTGGCCCGGCTCCAGCTGAGCTCTTTGTTCCAGCCTAAACCGGTCACTGGACAGTGAGGTTCCTGGGCTCGAGAGCAGCAGAAAGTATTTAGGAAGTTAGAGCCCTTGGAGTATATTTAGGAGGAAGGGTAAGGAATTTGGACTTTGTTGTTGAGCTTGATATGAAAGAAGACATTTCTAAGGAGGTCTAATTAAAGGTTAGATACAGTTGAAAATGTGAAAAAGATATGTGTATATCTAACCAAGAGTGAGATACAAAATACGCAGGCCAGGTTGGAGGGGCGGGGGTGGGGCACAATTCAATATAACCCATCTTGCAGTGTTGCTTAATAGAAAATTCTTAGAAGTTTGATTTCCTGAAGTAATATTTTCCCAATTCAAAACAGGACATTTCCTGAGAGGAAATAAGGAGTAAGAGAGGCAGAAAGGGCATTTTCAAATCAAACCGCATCAAATAAGTATAGAAAGTTATGTAAAAAAAGAAAGCAAACCTCCTTCTTGCAAAAACTGCAAAGTCACTGAAATCGTATAACTTTTGTCTGTCACCCAGAACCCTGGCTCTTAATGTTAGTTTGCTTTTCCTCTCTCTTATATTAAGATATGGAAGAGATAAATTAATGCCATCTGTCTGATACATTCTAAAGAAGCCTTTAAAGACTGCTCAAAACCTCCAAGTGTGAGAGCTAAGTGTTAAAGCTGTTAGAATTGGAGAGAGTAGCAGGAACTAAAGCAAGAAAGAAAAAGAAAACAGACAAAAGTTGAATGGCGAAATAACCTTCAATGCAGCAGCCACTTCAACAGTTCTAATCCATATTCAAATCATCCACTTGAAATTGCAACTGTCAGTGTCAACCCAGGAGCAAACTGTAGGAAACTGTAAGAATAAACAGTGTTGTCTATTTGGGACAAGCCCTATGAATACTGAGTCTGTTGCTGTTTTTGCTTTGATAACTGCTATTAAGGAATTATTACGTATTTTAAAAATTGTGATATTCTCAGTACAAATTTCTTAAGCCCTCATTGCCCAGTGGATGTTACTCACCAGCATTGAGATTATAACTGTTCTTGGCTTTGTATGAGATCAGTGCTTTACTTTAGATCCTTATAAAGGATGATCACATAACTTATGGTCCAAACTGGGTCACTTTGAAGTGAGTAATAATTATTCTAGAAGCACAGGTGTGAACAAGGCAAATTAGCCAAATGGTGACAGGCTTTTTCAGCCAGGCTGCCCTCTGTATCTACTTACTGGTGTTACTATGGGTCAGATTTACATCTATATACATTATACATATATAATAACATATAACAACATCTATAGCACATGCTAATAAATATGCATGTATGTATACCTATGTATAGATACACACAGATACAATAAATAATCAGTAGACTATTACTAATTCTAACAACTTTACATTTACCTAATGTTTATGGGAAATAAACACATTAACAATACCAGCTACTATTTTTTATATTTGTTACATACAATACTCAATAAGCTCATGATAATCCTGCCAAATGGACATTCACCTCCCCATTTACAAGTGAGGAAAGAGCCGTGGTGTGCAGATGACCCCTTGACCCTCATTCTTTTCTTGTTACATCAGTGGCAACATGGGCGCAGACACAGAAATCTACGGAGGAGGTGCTTTCCTGGTGACCGAGGACAAGGCGCCCTGCTGCGTGCGCACTAGTATCGTAGTCAAGCTGGTTTGGGGCTTCTCCTGGGACGAGCACAGCTGCCTTGCTGCTTCGAGGCACTGGCTCCAATCTACCCACTGCAAACGATGACCAAGCAGCCCATCATGGCAGTATTTGTCATACAGACAGCCAGGAGGCTAGGCCCGTGCTTTCAGGGTATGTTTGAGCTCACATCATTCCCCAAATAAACATGATCTTAAGTGAGCTCTGGCACCTCCCTGCCCTGCCAGTCCGCTGGGAACAAAGGGATACTGCCACCAGTAAGAACTCCCTCTTCAGCCACCACCCCAGCTCAGTACAAGCTAGCTTCTGGGAAGGGGTGACAGAGTTAGAAAATCATCAGACCTTTACAGGACCATTTTCTTTGCCATAGCAACTGTCCCAGGTAAGGTCGCAAAGATCTATCACTGAACCAACAGAATATGATACAGGCTTTTCTATTCCTCAAATAGCCTATATTTTATGACCAGTGACTAGAGTATCCAAACTAATATGATGATCATTGGTAGGAAGGTGAAAACATTTTAATTTAGTGCCTTTCATAATACTAGTCTCAGAGTTATTAGTGAGAAGGGGGTTTTATTGTTCATTTTCTGTGGTGCATGAACTGCTATAGACCACTAGGGTATCATTAAACCATTACCGTTTCTACCAAATGGAATCAAATAATTGTAGTTGACTGTGTTTATTTACCTTCAAAAGAATACCTGCCTACTTCACAGCACATGATGAAAATAGCTACCTTGATTTTAAAATAGTAATCTTGTTCTTATTGTGGAGGCACAACACAGGCTACAAACTGCTGCCTGAGTGCAGCATCTCGCGGGGCCTCCACGGGGGTAGGAATCGACTGTGTACCTTCTGAAAACAGGAACTTCACGGTGGTCGGGGGGAATGGTGGAAGCCTCAGCAGTCCTACCTGCTGACAGTTACGACGACTATGAGGCGCAGTGGTTTAGCCAAACGAACTCTGGTCAAGGCACAGGGACGCCTGGGATGTAGAAGCAGTTCTTTTATAATACGCCAGTAATGCATTTCCAACAAGCCACGGAACTTGGACAAGGGGCTAGACCCCTTGGGTCTCAGTTTCCTAATCTAAAACATACCAAAAGTGGTTCAGATTATCTTCTGAAGATCTCTGCCCCCTCTAAAGTTGTTATGCATTATTTCTCCAATTCCACATTTATTGGTCCTTGGCAAAGCCATTCATATGTATTATCTTCTTAAACTCTTACACAACTGTATGACATAGGTTCTATTAGCACCATTTTACAAAGGAAAGAAGACTAAAGCACAGAGAAGTCACTATTGGGGAGAAATGGCCTCCTTTCCCCTCAATTAATGCCTTTTTTGTGAAGAGCTCCTATAGAGAAACACCTTGGATCTCTCTTTATCCCACCTAATGGCAAGAGAAGAGGATTCATCTGATTGGTATATTGAGAAAAAGGAAGTGAGCACACTGAGCTCAGCCATTTCTCTCCCCTTTGGAGCCGGCACGTGACAATACTCAGAGTTGTGACTGGTTCTCCTGCCTTCGGTAAACGTGGGCTGTAGTTGTGCAGCTGTGTCAGTAGGCATGGTAGGTTAATCCATCTAGCTCTGGGGTCAAGTATTGAAAAGTCTCTTGTGGTCACATATCTAATCTATGTCTCTGAGACCGTTTAGTTTTTTGTTTGTCTTTTTTTGTTGTTGTTAACTTTTAAAAACTTTTTCATTGAGGTTTAACTCACAAACGGTAAAGCATGGAAATCTTTGCGGTACAGATCGACAAATGTTTACAAATATACCTGTCCACTTAACAGCTGCCCAGATGATGATACTGAGCATTTCCAGATGCTTTCACTTATTTGGAGCTTCCATAATCTATCCCAGCAATGTTTTGGAATTTTTCACTGTGCAGATTCTAAGTATATTTGCTATATATGGCACTACTACAATTAAATGTCTTTGAAAGTTTTATAAATTATTTGTTGCCAGTATATAGAAACACTATTGTTATTTGTATTTTGGCCTTCTACCCTCAAGCTTTCTAAATTTACTCATTAATTCTAATTTTTTTAATAAATTCTTTTGTTTTCTATGTATACAATCACATTACCGATATAATATATTTATTCCCATCAGTTCGATTCCTGGGTGTACTTCTCAGTTGGATCCAAATTTAGGAAGGCAGTACGCTGGCTGTCCCACTGAAATCCCAGGGGTTCTGAATTCAAGGTCACACAGATGGGAAAGACAGAGGCAGTGGCCTCCAGAGCTGGACCTGGTCCTGGCCAAGCAGCACTATGCATGCACGTTTTATGTTCATTTATTCTGAAATTTTTAGCTATATCATCCCAGTTTGAATGTCCAAAGTGAGAAAATATAGAAAATAGATTGAAATAATGTTGAATTCTAATAGAATATTTTGTTGATGCTTGTTCTTCCTATGTCATTAGTGCAACCTCATCATTATGCAGGTCTAGTTCTGTTGCCTTTGAAATTCTAGATACTCAGCATCAACTTCAAATTAAAAACAAACAAAACAAGCATTCTTCTATCACATTATAAAACAGAAAAGTATTTTGGGAGGCATTGGTAAACATAACTGTCCCTGGAAACAATATTCTTCTTACTTCTTAGCGTGTGTAGCTCTCCACTGCCTCTTTTTATCTGAAAGCATCATGCTCAATAAATAATTTGATACAATCTCAATTCATATTGAAATAGAAAGGGCTGTAATAATTTTATATTGTAAACTATCAAGCCAATAAAATAAAATCTGTGCTCCTTTAAATGACCCAAGAACCAAATTCATTGAAAGAAGATAAATCAAGTCATTTTTAAAATACTGATCTCAAAGAACGAAAGTGTCCTCGATTTTTCTTGAAGGAACGAGTTGCTAGATTTTTAAATGCTTTTCCAGGGAGAATGTGTGACAAGATTTACAATAGTCTAGACTTGTCCACGCTCAAGTCTAGAATCTGCGAGTTTTTTGTTTCCTCTGACTGTGGTTTCCAGTTTCCCTGATAAGTTTTTGTTGTTCACAACACAGAAACATATGACTTCCTCATTATTTGATATTTAGGTTATTAAAATGTAAATTAACTCCCATGTAGGATGGAAGAGAAGAAAGGATCATTTTATGGAGCATATGAGATTATCACTGTTATTATTAGTTGCATTTCTATTGCTTAAACCCTCCTGGTTTTAACATATGTGAACAATACAGACATTCTTTTCTCTACATACATCATCACAATCTCTTGTTGAGAGAGAAATTCTATGGTTACATAACACATGAACAGCATGCCCCCTGCAAATTGGTGATAATTATTGGTAAGCTTTAAATTCCCTGAAAATACAGTTGCATTTTAGCTCATTTGTATTTCAGAAATGGATGGTGTAGGTGAAAAACAAATGAGGAAAATCGCTGGTGTGTTTAGGGGGTGCTGAAGAAAGGTTAGCCACGTCCCATTGCATAGTGGGGCTCTTGTTGCTCTGGGAGAGAGAACAAGGGCAGCCCGCCCTGTGCCTCTGCCTTTGTTATTGATCTGGCAAAAACACTGTCGTGGGGTTACAAACCACTCCCCCTGGAGTAACTAAACTTTGCATGTCTGCAGTAAGCATTTGGCAGGTAATCATAGAGATGGTGGATGTGACAGAGAGCTGGCTGCTTTAGCCAGTGTGGGGACTTAGACTGTTATTAAATTCATCAGGAACCGACGCCCTTCTCAACAATCTGCTGGGTCAGAATCCTTGCCAAGTCCCTTGGCCTCTTCCAAACTCTGAGGAGACATAGCTATGCTAATAACATCATTTGTACTTTATGGGCACTAGAAAGCATATTTTCTTTTATATATGTAAGAGAGTTCCATGATTTAAGGCTATTACGGTCCATTTTGAATTCCAGTCAATGGTTTGTCCCTTTTTATTAGCTCTAGTTTCATGCTGTTGCGTTGAGATTTAACTAATAGAGTAGATTTTGCAGAAATGTAGGAACTATTTGTGAAAACTCTACTTATTTTTTACCTATTAAATTAGGGTCTAACATAGCATCTCAGGCAATCAATATAGAGTCTTATTTATTATAAAAAAAATCATAAAAGTTATGTGGCATTAGCATTATAAATCCACTTTTATGATTGGCTTCTGATTAATATAATGCAGTATCTATAATTTGACAAAATGCTGTACATAAAAAGTCTACTTTGAAACATATTAAAATTGTTTATTTTTCAGCCCTATTCCTGGAATTCATATGCCAAGTGGATAAAGGGAGTCTAGAATAGAAGCCTGACATGTTCTGGGCAGACTCTGAGGTTTAAATATAGGCCATAGGCTTATTATCATGCCCACATCATTAAAGAATGGACTATACCATGAATTTTCAGTTAGGGTTTATTCCCCCAGGATCCTATTAGTTGCTATTTACATTGATATTTTATGTAGACTTAGCCCACCCACATAGACCATAGTGTTGCGATTGTTGGTATTTCTCGAATGGCATATTGCCTTTTATGTGGTATCTCCCAATAGCATATCTTGAAAGAATCAAATTTGGAATTCCTAAGGGCCTAATAAGAATTCATGGCTAGTGAGACTTTAGTCAATTTCTAAAGGAGTAGCTCCTGAGATTAATGTCAGGAGTATGTAGGCAAAGAGTTCTTAGCTGGACCTGTTTATAAATACAAATACAGGGCCAAGACTTCATCCAAATCTGCTTGGATATGTCAACCACTCTTCTCATGTTGTGAAGGGTGTATTTACAGAAACAAGAATTCCAAATATTGATTCTGTAAAAAGGACCACCTTGAGAGGTCACATGGCTAATTCAAATCTATTAAAACTATATTCAGGAGTGGGATATAAGCACTATACTCAAGTTAGTCAAGTTGTTTCTCATGGGGTATGGGTTAATGATTCTGAAATAGCTGTACATATATACCAAGGTTGAACCAATAAATGAAATGAAGGCAAATGGTAGAAATCAAGTTTATCAAAGCTAGAGGGGGAGGTTACAAATAAGTAAAAGAGGAAAGCTAAAATAAACCATGCAGTAGTGGTATCAAGGTGAAGGCATCAGTATGAATTTAAGATTAACTTAATATATACACTGATAAATTTATATAGAAATATTAATAATTATACATATACCAAGGGTGCTAAAATATATACCCATTTTAAGTGATGTTATCTATGTATTACTTTTTGAAGTTGAATTGAATTACGGTAGCAATGTGTAGTATGACTTTCACTCAAAAGATGGCATTAATCAAGAGAATGCTAGTGTCACCATAGGGCAGGCAGGACAGTCAAGGAAAATGGCAGAAGCACAGTTGTCTTGAGAAGCACAAGACCATTTTGAAGTGGTATTTGAAATTCGAGAACATTGTTTGGGTTTCCTCCACATTCTCCTGACTTAACACCCCTTGACTTCTACCAATGGGGACCTTAAAGGATGTGGTATATCGTAGAAAACTGACTACACTGGCGGTACTTCAGGAAGAAATTGAAATGGCATGCGCAGCGATCCAAGTGGACACTTTGGTCAACGTTGCTCAAGCAGTAGTTTGCTGTAAACAGAAGTGTCTGGTCACTGATGGTAACCACTTTGAGTACCTCTTGTATTTGAAGAAGTCAAACATGACTTGTATTCATCTTTTGTTTTCAGTATATGTAGAGTATTACAATTTTAATACAGATGCTTTTTTCTTAAAATATGTAGACATTTTTTGGCACCTCTGTATGTTTGCATGTGGATTGGTATACATGTGTGTGTGCACATACGCTTATGTATACCAATAGAAGTCTAGGTTAATGTACTAAAAAATATATATATACATACATACATATATATATATATATATACATAAACATACACACACACACACACACACGTGTGTGTGTGTGTGTGTGTATTTCCAAGCACCATACAATAACATCAAGCCATAAATCTTGGTTTCTAATACCATTCTCTAATAAAAGGGATCAGGACCTTTTTGGAGAAATAGCCAATTATAGGGCAGGGGTAGGAAATATATCAGATAAGCCTGAAGCATCACATAGTGCAAGGAAGTAAGAAAGTGCTTAAAAAAACAAGACAATTGAGCTATGTTAGAGGGACATTAGAGACAAGTGAGAGAGCTCCAAATAGTCAAAGTTGAAACAATTGAACAAAAAAATAAATAATATAGAATTGAATTATAACCCAAGTAGAAAATATAAATACTCACGAGTTCACACTGATAAATAAATAAATAAATACATACATACATACATACATACATACATACATAAATAAGGAGAGGAGACAAATCTTCTGAACAGAAAAATTACAAACAATTTTTATACATACTCTGAGCTCCAGAAGGTGAAACATAATTCCTCACCCCTAAAGTGTGGGCTATACTCACCTTCAAAGACTACAGCACAAAAGGAGATATGAAAATGAGACCTGGGAAACATGACCTTAGCCAGGTAGTCAATGTTAACATCATCAGTGTTAAATTGATAGGGTATACTTTCTATATATTTTTGAAGACAGGCACTTCTGTAGTCTGCCTTCCAAAACCCCTATAAACCCAGTGTGACTATGAGAAATATATCAGCCAAACTCAAATGTAGGGACATTCTACAAAATACCTGACCTAAAACTGTCAAGGTCATTAAAAACGAGGAAAGTTTGAGAATTGTCACAGTTCAAGAGCCTAAGGAAACATGAAAAATAAATATAATGTGATTTCCTAGATGGGATTCTGGAATCGAATTAAGAAAACTGATGAAATATGAAACAATATGGAGTTCAGTTAATAATAATGTACCCACATTGGCTCATTAGTTGTGGCAAATGTAACAGAGCAATATGAGATGTTAACAAGAGGGGAACATAGGTATATGAGAACTCCCTGATATGTACTTGCAAATTTTCTTTAAAACTACTTCAAAATACAAATTTTATTTTTTTAAATGTACAAGAATTAGCGTCAAATCCTGATACTGAGTAATAAGAAGTAACATAATTAGGTTAGGTAATAAGAGGTGACATGACTGAATGTAACCAGTATAAGGTAATAACAAGTAGCATGATTCAATGCTTGCTATATGACAGAAACTTAATTAGGTGCTATATATATATTCTTATTCACTTCAAAATGACTTATGAAGTAGGTGATACTACTATGTCCATCTTACTGATGGGAAATCCAAGGACTAGTGGGGTCATCTGACTCGTTTAAGATCACACAGCTGTTTAAGGTGGTAACTACCCCAACCTCCAGCCAGTCTGACTCCAGAGCTCTCACTCTTAAGTGCTGTGTTGTTCTGTCTCTTGCTTAGTTACCACCAGGAGTGACATTACACTCTGCAGGCTGACTCATGGAGAGATGTGGCATTTGAAACCACATTAATAAATGTTCAGCTTTGAAACATAAAAATTGCCCTTGATTATAGATTACATATAATTCATAAAGAGAACTCACACACATTTTATCTGATGGTGAAGTCACCATGATTTACATATATCACATGGATGACTACATAGAGAAGTTTAAAACCAACAGACAAAAACAATTTGGAAGGAAATACACCACTAAGAATCAATATTATATGCTCTGTGACCCTCAGACTGACCTAGCCACAAGTACTATTAACTAATTCCCCAAGATTTTATCTGAGTTCCCAGATGGCTCCAGGGTCAACTTTTTTGGACATAATTGTTGTTCATGCACTTAAAAAACTAGAACTGCACCTTCTGTTCTAGGGGGAAATACTCACAGAAAGTTAAGTTAATAACCTAATTAAATAAGTGGCCCTTGGGGCAGGCAGTCTTGGTTGGAAATAGTTTGGAAGCTGTACTTTGAGAAGCCTTAAATGAACCACAAGGGATTCTACCAAGTAGCACCCACACTTGACACCTATCATTAACCTAGATGCTAACCTAGACTGTTGGGGTCAGCTCTTTGCAAATTAAACTTGCTCAATATTATTAAAACACATTCATCAAAAATGCACTTGAACATATGGAATTTAGCATCTCCGGGCCAATATTTCTGTTGACTATGGGACTTTTTAGTGCCTTCTGGGAACTTTGCTTTCTAGGATGCCAGGTGTTATACCCTTTTTGGACAATGCCTCAATCATGGGATTCAGTCCTACTGAAATACTGAGCAACATCTCAAGGTTTTTCCCTGATGGTTTCTAGTTATTCTTAGATGAGGATGTATGAAACAAGCACAGATGTGGTCAAGAAGATTACTTGTCTACACTATATCCCTTGTTCATGTATATAACCAAAGAGAACTTTTTCTAGTGTAACAAAGACAATTATCTTCAATTAGGACTTGGAATTTGGATGAAATAGGTGTGCGTGCAACCCCTCAATGTATCTATTTGATACTCAAAAACATATAAGAAAGTAGCCAACTCCAGAGAGAGTCCTTGACACATACCAACACTGAGTCCTTGACACATACCAACCACTGAAATTCAAAACCAAGATAGCAGAAATGATGGGCAAGATTAATCATAACCAAGGCTGCAAGGGAGAAAACAATGGATGCCCATAGCTCATCTTAAAGGCAGGAGAAGTCTAGGCTCGTGTACTAGATTTAGACCAAAGCCTGTGTTATTCGAGAGCAATACTGCTCTCAGGTGTAAAATTCAGTAATTGTAAAGGTCTTTCATACTGTGTGTGTGTGTGTGTGTGTGTGTGTGTGTGTGTGTGTGTGTGTGTGTGTGTGTGTGTGTGTGTGTGTGTGTGTGTGTGTGTGTGTGTGTGTGTGTGTGTGTGTGTGTGTGTGTGTGTGTGTGTGTGTGTGTGTGTCTGTGTGTGTGTGTGTGTGTGTGTGTGTGTGTGTGTGTGTCTGTGTGTGTGTCTGTGTGTGTGTGTCCGTGTGTGGGTGCGCACATGCGCTTGTACATGATTTAGGTAAAATAACTGTTCTCTGTGTGTGTGCATTCAAAACACTGTACTACTTTGATGTCTGATATTTGTAGCATTCTTCAAATGAACCTGACATGGAAAGAGGAAGCCTCATTGTCATTAACACAGGGCATGCTGAGCTGTCATAGCACTCTGACGAGGACAGAGATATGGCACTGCACTAATTTCTTACACAGCTAGGAACAAAAAGGCAGCAGTTGAGATGAATTTTACCCTTAACTAGGGACACTAAAGCCAGTGTAGAGATTAGTTTCCTGAGAAATGAGTACCGGATCCAAGGTGTGTGCATTTGCCTGGTATGTGCTCAGAAATAATTGGGAAGGGAAAACCAGGGACACCGCCACACTAATCGAATATGACAGCTTCTTCTCGTGGTGAGGTCAACAGGAAACCATTGAAAGCATCCTCTCTAAGAACATTTGGTTCTGATTTCTCAGTCGGGCCCCTGAAAGCTCACAAAACTATAAAGTCAAGGCAGCAGTGATGGGTGACTTCTCTTTGCCTCATCAACTGCTGAATCACAATCATCAGGTATCTCTATAGCTGCTCACGTATTTGAAATAGCATAAAATTACCTCAGTGGATTTTTTTCAAGTTATATTAGCCAGGGGAAAAAAGAACATTTTGTGTACCAAGGGATGTTATGGTTTATTGGTGAGTTTCTATTGCTCTTGCTTCCTTGAGTGTGATGGAGACACATGTTTCTGATGCTCAGAGTAGCTTAGGATGTAAAGAGCAAGGCCATTTTGCTGCCAGAAATCCACTATACGACACATCCGCTATTCCTACCACCAACTGCAAAAGCACCGTGACATTGTCAGAATGGACACCATCCACGATGGAAGGACACATGGCTTGTTTTGGGGCAGTAATAAGAGTCATTTGGACATTTGTCTTCTATATGATCTCAATTGTTCTTATAGTGAATGGATGAATGACAGCTCAGGAATCAGGAAATAACCTAATGGAGGCTTGATTATTATTAATGGTGACTAGAATATATTTAAGAACACTCAAAAAGAAACCAGATATGATGACTATAAGGTATTACTTCAGATTATTGAATAAAAACTGTGATATTAAATGAAGTGCCTATTTAACATATTAGTGAAATTAGGAACTCTTCACATCTGCAGAAATAAAATGAGAAGCTGTGTATAAAAATAAAAAAAGGAAGGGGAGTATATCGGACAATTATTTCACTCTGAGACCTTGAGAATGTACTTCAGATCTCTTTTAAGAGACAGAACCAAAATTATGCTCCATTCTAAGCTTGTCAACTGAGTGTTGTTGAAAGTCATTCAAGATGCATATCCATTTAACTCCCTGATGGAATAAAGAAAGATGGTGTCAGGACCTGGAATAATAGGAATTTATATGATAATAATAATAGAAATCAATAGCTTTTAGAATAAAATTAAAATGAGAATCCCAGTTCATTCCTTTAGGTTATTCAACAGAATAAGAATTTAATACTGTAGTGACTGCATCCTCATTTTGAAAGTCACTCTCTCAGCCATCCATGGTGTGTGTTCCATTTGTTGGACTCTGTGCTGTTTATACATTCTAAAGAGTCAAATTGTGTGGGTCCAACTCTCAGTACCCGGATTTAGGAAATAAGTCAATCACTGTGGAGTCCCAGGGGTCCATGCAGGAGGTTGGATATTGAGGCTGCTGTGAAGCAAGCCTGAGACCCAGAGTAAAGAAAGGAGAGGGAAGAGAGAGGAGCTTCCTATGTAGCAGAAACACTGATAGAGGTGCACATCAGGAAGGGGACACCGAGGGTGCAAGGACGGGAAGTATCCAAGCCTTTAATTTGGTTAATAAACCCTGCGGAGGTCGCAGATCAGCCGCGACCTCCGCAAGGTAAAGGTAACAGCAACAGTAGCTATTCTAAACTTTAGCCAGTCAGAGGGTTTCAGATCTGAAGCAGTAAGTCAAAGGGAGTCCCCAGAGTCTTTTAGGATAGAAGGCTCAGTTTTGTTCTTGGTACCATCACTCCTTTTTAGGCCTAGTTTCCTGGATGATGGTCCAGCCCCCAGTGACTACTCTAAATGTGCGTGAACTCGTGCTTCTTACTCTAAGCCACAGACACCCATGGGGTCCTGAAGAAGATGGGTGAGCTAAGGAGACAAAGAAAGCAAAGTGAATATTCTCCTATTAGTTGAGGCTTGGGCCCCAAACAAAATTCAGACTAAAAGCAGGCTAGGATAAGTCAGCAGAAGCCATGCTAGACCTGAGCTTGTCAGACCCAAGTAATTTCCGCCCTGCTTCATCTTTTCCTTCCCCACCCAAACCCAAACTCTTCTGCTCTCCAAATCTCAAACTGTGAGCATGAATCATATCAGCATTGAAAAAGTCAACTCTTAGCGTAGCTGGCAAGGAAAATGAGCCATTATCTTCTGTGGGAGAAACGTACCAGCAGTTGGAGAAATCAACTGTGATACATTCAGAAAATTGAATATTATTCAGTGCTAAAAAAGAAATAACTGTCAAGGCATGAAAAGACATGAAGTAAACTTTCAAATGCATATTTCTAAGTGAAGGAAGCCAATCTAAAAAGGCTGTATACTATATAATTCCAACTATGTGACATAAAGGAAAAGATAGAACTATGGTGACAGTAAGAAGATCAGAGGTTGCCAGGGGTTGGGGGGAGGGGGGATGAACAAACAAAGCACAGAGGATTTAGTGGTCGGTGAGGATTCTCTGTATGAGACTGTAATGATGGATACAGGTCATTACACATTAGCCCATACCCATGGAATGTGCTCCCCCATGAATGAACCCTAATGCAAACTATGGACTTTGGATAATAATGATGGGTCAGATAATGTAGGTCCATCAATTATAACACATGCTGATAAGGGGGAGGCTATGCACGTGGGCATCCACAGGGCCTAAGCGAAAACTCTGCACCTTCCTCTCAGTTTTGCTGTGAACCTAAAACCGCTCTAAAAAAAATAAAGTCTTTAAAACTATACACACCAGCATTTGTCTCATATTTGCTCTCTCCTGTGGTTTAGGAACTTGGGAAGTTTTTTGTTTCCTGTTTGTACACAAATGTTTGCATCATTGCATAGCTGATCATTTCCTTGGTATAAATCCAGCACAGAGAACAGTTCCAGCAAGATATATCTTTAGATTCTGGATGCATCTCAAAAAACTGGCCTTCCAGAAAACTGTTCCATGTATTCTATCATCAGCTGCACATTTGAGTGTCTACCTTCCCACATCCTGACCAACACTGCATACTATCATTTTGTAAAATATTTGCCAGTTTGATAGGTGAAAAATCGTCCTTTTTTGTCTGTTTCAGTTATTAGGGGGAAGAAATCTTTTTCTTTCTTGTGAATTGTATATCCCTGTCTGTTGTCCAATTATTTTAAAATTAAATAATGACGTTTGTTATAGTGTTGTTGAAGAGTTGTAATTTGTTTTACTTTTGTGAATTTTGTTATGAATGAATACAAAACGTAAGTCTGACTTACTAAGCCCCCCTGTGCTGTATCTTCAGTGGGGAGTTGTTGGAAGCAGTACTGTCTGAATTGCTGTCAGAGCACACAGATCCCAAGGTCCAGGCAAAGGCCAAGTCACACGCAGGTACAAATCCAGGCTCTCGGAAGCTGGCTTTATATCTCTGTCCTCATTCCCACACTTAGGTTAGCTCCTTTGTTTACTTTGTCCTGCGAACATTTTAGCAACTTCTCTAGCAAATGAACTAGTTTTATTGAACCATCCAACTTCTTCAGTAGTTTGCCAAATATTAGAGGGGGAAGTAGCATCTGATAGCCTCTTTGGACTTTACAGCTTTTTAAAATTCTTATTAAAGGAGGCAAAGTCGTAGGAGGGAGCAGGCATAGAGAGGTAAAGGCATCCCTAACATCGTCGGACCTTCACCAGGCAGAACCTAGCAAATGAGAAACAGGGAGAGGCCGAGACTTGGGAGTGGGCTTCCATATTCCGCGGTGTAAATTCATCCAGAGACAGAGCCCTGTCCCCAAGGAGTATCGCCTGGGCCGCTATACTTGCATCTCGGGAGGGTGCTATTCTCAGAGAACACAGTGAGGATCCTGGCGTTGTACAATGTGCAAGTCCTTTCTGGAAGTAGGGACCTGATCAGGCAAATAAATTCAGCAGGACACGGAGAAGCCATGTGGGAGCCTGGGTAGCAGGAAGTAATGGAAGTGTCATGCAGGTTCCTGGGACCTAACAGGGCCCCGAGTCGGCAGCCTTTCAATGGGCAGCTTCCAGGGCAGACCTGCGCTCTCACTAGGAGAGGGATTGCCGAGAACAAGTGCTTCAGGAGCGGAGCTATGGCGAAACTACATAGAAGCTACCAGGAACAGAGGCACAGAAATATGTGGAATCAGATGTCGGGTCTGGGTTCAAGGTCCGGAAATGGTAAAGCAAAGTGTTCAAGACTAGGAGCAAAGCTGACCCTTGCTGAGTTGAGAGATCTAGCACATACTATGGGTATCCTGCCCGGATCAACTTTACCAGACCCAATACTTGCCCCTCAGGTGCTGCTGATTAACAACCCAGAGCCGCCTCCTCCTACGAAGAACCGCTCTCAGGCCAGCTAGCGATGGGTCATCAGGAAGGCTACAACTTCCTGCTCTCTGCCTCATAGAAGAACTCAGCTAATGATTAACTGCCTTAGCATTCCAGAAGCTGGCCCCCTTGCTACCTCTGTGATCAATCTGTATTCCAGAGCATTCTCATGGGATTGGATGGCAGCTTCTCTCCAGCTGAGACATTGCTTAGCTTATTCTCCAGAACTAGGCTGCTTCTGTCCCTTCACTTCACTTGAGAGACCTCTCAATAAATCATCATTAGCAAAAGAACCTCTGCCTCTGGCTCCCCTTCTCAGGAACTCAACCTACAGGACGAATGACCTATAATCCAACTAGACCACAGATCATAGGGTCAAGATTCTAAAACTCTTCCCTGCTTTCCCTCTCCATGTCGGGATTCATCATGAGGCACTTTTCTCAACTACTATCAGCATTGGACCCTTTGAAGTATCTGCTACAGCGAAGATTCCTGGGCTCCATCACAAAGAGCATCCTGGGAGAGCCTCAAGAACTTCAAAGATTAAGGATGATGTTTCGGACCTTGCAGTACAAAGAAGTTATTGATGGAAATTGGTGGGCAAATAAAGAGAAGAGGGACAGGTTGATGCAGAAGTTGAAATGAAATGCATGCCCAACACAACATAATGCAAATAAGAGGCATCTCAGTAGTGAAAGCAACTTTCCCAGACAAGAACTCAGAGCTGGAAAACACCTGCTAGAGAATTATATGTCCTTTGTTAGTTTGTGTCACTTCATTGATCCTTGGGGTTCCTACTGATGAAACGGGAATAGTGGGGCCTTCCACTTATATGCATCTTAGAGAGAGACTGAAACAATGTACTAGGTACTTTAAACCAGTTGGGGAAAGGGCATTACATAAATACAAGTTATTATACTATTAAGACCTTCCTGGCTGAATTTCAAAACCATAGCCAAGTTCTGAAGCCTTACAATATATTCATGAAGCTATAATGAAGTTCAAGAGGTTTCAGATTTAATCTTCCAAATGTTAGTCAATGAAAGGAATTTTTTGTTTGATTTTTAAATTACTCGCAACTGAAGGCAAATAGTACCTATGAGACTTCCACAACTGCAGACTTATATTTGCTTTAAGAGTGACATTGCATAACGGAGATCCTTTTCTCATTAAATTTTAGCTGAATTTTAAAGAAAAAAGAGACTCCTGAATGAAAAGAAATTCTTTCCATAGGATTCACGCCATGATGAGGTCTGGTCGCATATCACCAGGACCATGGAATACACTTGGGTTGAAAGAAAATAAGGTCATCAAGACAAAGACCTCAAGCTTTTGGTGATTTATTAGTGAGAAACAAGGCATTGTGGCACACTGGGGACATAAGAAGACACAGATAATGGTACATCAGGTACTTTCCACCCCGTATACCACTCCAGTAGAGCCTGCTATCCCTAGAACTGTTCCACACCTGCCAGACTTAAGCAGGTGGGAAGCAGGTAGGGAGAAAGAACAGCAGGTTTGCATTCTGGTCTTAGCTTATTTATACTGAACAATGAAACTGCAAACCAGTAACAAATTCCAGCCTCAGTTCCCCACGTGTAACAAGGAGGAAAATAGGGTCACCTTTCTAAATATCGTATGAGAAAATTTACGTGGTATTGGTGCTACATGACACAAGCAAATCCTTCTGACACAAGCTTCTTCATCTTGTAAAATCATTTGAAGCAAGTTATGTCCAGATTTTTTATATTAAAAGTCATCCATAGGTTGAGAACGAAGTCCCTCGGGTGTCCATAACTGCCACTGGCACTCTGGGGACTAGCAAAGGTGACTGAAGAGTTCATCTTTCTGGTCACTGGTTTTCATCTTCTCATTCCCCAAAGCTCACACTGGGGCTAGTATTAGGCTCAAATGTAACTGCATTTCACTTCTCTAGCACTATTCACTCCTGTTAAAAAAAACCTCATTAGCAGTGAAATGATTGAAGGAGGAGAAGGCAACAGAAGGAAGAAGAGAAAAATCAGCCTCCAGAACAAGGATTTTATCATAATAAGGTGTGACTTGACTTTTCCCCATTGTATCTTTCTAGGCTTAAAGGAAATAAATATTGGAGAGAGAGGAAGGGGAGAAAGGGAGCGGGGAGGGGATGGGAGCTGAGGGGAGGGGATCAGAGATTATTTGCTCGAGCTGGGCAAAAATAATAATAAAACACGGATACAAGAATCAGTGCCTCAGGATTCAAGCTTTTGTCTCTGGGTTCTTTAGGCTCTGGTAACCAGTACAGGCATTGTTTCTGTAGCCATATGAGGAGAAGCCTAATGCCTTCCTGGGAGCAGCCCTTCCTCAGTGACAGGACTGGTCTCTTGTCAGGGGGAGAACCTGAGTCTGTCCTATCAGCTGAATCCTAAAGATGACAGGTGATTCACCACCTATGTTTGCCCACGTTACTACCAGGGAATGCAGCAAAATCCACTTCTAATTCTTTTCCTGACCATTGTCTCAAGTATTGTGTACAGACATGTATTTAGGTTTAACAAGGCATGGTTATCAATACAATCCACTTTTTTTTTTTCAATTTGGTAATCTAGAAAATAGATCCTACAATTTAGAACTGATATGGGCCAAACAGAGTAGCCATCCCCCGCACTTCACTAAAAGATTCTCTTTTCTTGTTCCTTAGCTCTCAGTTTCACCTTTTTCCTATCCAAAGTCTTCATCGCTCTCCTTATCAATTTTCTCTGGCTCCTCACTCCGAGCAACAGACCATCCCCTGTGGATAATTACTCCAAAACTTGTAACTCATGTCTCCAGTTTGCTGATTACAATCACTACAGGCAAGCACCCCTTCCAGGCCTTTCTGGACCAAGACAGGAGATAACACCTGAATGACCAGTTAGGCCAGAAGTCAACAGGCTGCAGGCCCAACAGACTTTCTATCCTGAAACCACCCAGTGACAAGGGCTTTAAAACCTATTTCTCTGATCAATGCCTTTAAACTACTAACTAAATTAATTTCTCCTAATCTAGGGACCATCAGGATACAAGTAGTGCTCCAACAAGACTTTCAGCCCATCTTGACAAAGGAGTCAACATGGCGGATCCCGAGACCCCTTCCCCATTTGGATCAGATAGGGTGAGAGCTCCGTGGATGCCCAATAGGTAGGGACAACAGCCATCCTCAGCAGGAAGCAGATACAGAACATGAGACCTCCAGCTCCTCAGCTTCCCATGGAGATCTGTGGGAATCACATCTCTCATGAGAATGTGAGGAAGGCAGATAGAATAAGGGGGATCTCAGGACCCCTGCCATGAGACTTGCCTGGCTGGATACTCACCACCTTAGTACCACCCTGTCATTACTAGTCCCCATCCCAAGTTGAGTAATGACAGGAAAATTTCAGGGAAAAAGTTAGCTAATACAAGGAAGTCAGAGGGCACAAGAAATTTATCAGTTTGAGCTGGTTCCTAACGCCTGCGCAGTGAGAGCTACAACGACCTTCTTCTCACCTGGGCCTCGTTATACCATCATTGTAATAACAAACACACGCCTGGAAGCTCATTAATATCATTACAACAGACTGAACTCTGGGAAAGGACACGCGTAGTCAGAAGGCGTTATGTAATAGGCCCCTTGTCAATCAAACTTGTCAATCAAGAGACTCCACGCCCAGAGGTGTCTCCCCTGAAGACATGGAAGAAAATAAAAGCCCCAAAGCCTCGTTGACTGGGGTTCTTGAGCCACTTTCTTTGCTCGAGCTGCTCCCACCTCTTTAGAGTATACTTTCTCCTCAATGAACTGTCTCTTTGTTTCACTTCTATACTGTGTGTCTCGTTCAGCTCTTTGCTCAAGTTATCAGGAACCTGGACACCGTGTCTATGAGGACACCTCATTTTCTGGTAACAGAACCCAGCAATGGGGAAAAGGACTTGTTACTCATGTTAGAAGAAAATCCCAAAAAGCAAGCTGATATTTGAGGTAAATCGGTGTCTGCTAAATGCCAGCAACCACTCCTCTGAGATTATACTCCAGGCTTACAAGATCATTTAGCTCCAATAAGAAAGTGTCTTTTAGGTAGATATACTCTGGAAATAGGTAAGGAGTAATAGCTTTTAACTTTTTCGTGATAAGCAGAATGGCCCCTACAGAGGTGGAAACCCCTGGAACCATTACATTGCCATGGCAAAGGTACTTCACAGATGTCATTAAGGTCAAGGGACTTAAAAATAAGGGGATTTTTCTGGATCATCCAGGTGGACCCAATCTAAACCACGAGAGCCTTACAAACAAGAAACTTTCTCTGGCTGGAGTCAGAGAAATGTGGCAGAGGACAAATGGCAGAGATCTGAAGTGTGAGAGGGACTCGACCCCTCCTTGCTGGAGCAGTCATATTGAAACCATGAAAAAGCACATGGGAAACTGAGAGGGACAGCTGCTGGCTGACAGGCAGCCAAGAGACAGTGGCCTCAGTACTATAGCTGCGAAGAATCTAGCTGACAACCCAAATGAGTTCAAGAAGGATTCATCCCCAGAGCCTTCTGAGACACTACATAAGACTCGACTGAGCTGTGTTATACTGGGACTTCTGACCCACAGATCTCTGGGATAGTAAGTGGGTGTTATTTTAAGTCGTTAAGTTTGTGATCATTTGGTAAGGCAGCAGTAGAAAACTAACACACATGTCTCATTGGCTGATATGCATGGTGTACGCATACTAGCCTCCAGCCAACTACAGGAAGTAGATGAGAGGCTTCCATGAAGAAGCCAACTAGCTTTCATATTTCATGAAAATTGACCTTCAAAATAAATATTGTATTGACCTAAGCTTACTTCCCCCTGAATAGTTAAAAAAATAAAAAAAAAAGCTAATTTCCCTGAAATGATAAATGCACAGTGTGCTATGTCCATTCTAGTCCTATGATTTTTTTTTCTTACTTCCAAGCTATCACACACTCTGAAGGTCTATTTTTCAACCAACCAGCTGACTTTAAGGCCATCCTTCAAGGGCAAATGTTGTCCAGACTATATATTTTTACTGCCACTTACCACAAGTTCAAAGTCATCTTCAAAAATAAATACGTTTGAGGTTAGAAAGCTTTCTTAAAAAAACAGGACAAAACTGAAATCTATCTATTCTATACTCTGCTTACCTCCCTTCGAACCTTATGAAGAGGTTATTAAGATCCTTGTTCTGCAGCTGAAGAAACTGACCTAATTTTTTCTTCTCAATAAATTCTATTCTAATAGCTATGCGATCACTTTTCTAATTTTTTCCCATCACTTTAGAGTCTAAAACCTATGCTCTCGTGACCTAAGCTCACCTGTAAACTGAACAAGTCATTAATGATGTGGCTTAGGAACTTACAGGCAGAGACTAATTTCCTTTATTGCACAAAGCTTTTGAAATTAGAAAGCATGAGTTTTATAACAAGACTTTTAAAAATAAATATTTTTAATTTTAAGAAAGAGCATTTTGACAAATGACATTGAAGAAAAGAAAGAGTCGAAGAAGTAGCTAGTAGAAAGGCCGTAGGGAATCTCATCCCTCACTCTGTAGACATCTACTATAGCAGGCAGGAAAATGGGCCCACAGAGATGCCCCATGCTAACATCTGGAGGCTGTGGATAAATTGGGTTCCATGACAAGAATGACTGCATGTGTGACTGACCTTCCTTTGGCGGGGGGGGAGATTATCCATGGTTATCGGGGTGGGCCTATTTAGTCATGGGTCTTTAAAAGTGAAGATCATTCCTTGTCTGTGGTCAGAGAGAGAGATGTGACTATGACAGGAGTGCCAGCATCACAGCAACGCTGGCTTTGAATAAGGAGGAAAAGATACCATAACCAAGGAATGTGGTGGTTTCTGAAAGTTAGAAAACCTGGGGAAACAGATGCTCTTCCAGAATCTTCATAAAATAAAGCAGCCCTGCTAACACTTGGATTAGCCCAGTGAGACCCTTGTCAGAGTTCCAGCCTGAAGAATGGTGTGGAAAGGAACTGGTGTGGCTTTCAGCCACTCGGTTTGTGGTTATTTGTGGTGGCAGCAGGAGCAATTTAATATATCTAGTAACTAACCAATCTGGACAGGGACAAAAATAGGGCTTGGCCAAGACATATTGGTTTTGGAATGCTAAATGTTTCAAATACAAAACAGCCTACCAATAAGTAAATAAAACAAACAGAAGAAATTGATTCACTATTAGATAATTACTAAACTCTCATTAGCTACTACAGCTGCTACAGCCAGGGCCAAAACCTTGGGAAGCTCTCAACTTACACAGTAATAGATGGTTCCAAATTTTAAAAACTGGAAAGAAAAAAGAGAGCTAAATAAATCCTAAATTGAAATATAAATTTCTTCCTGTTCTTAATGTAAATGTGTGGCCCCACCTCAGAGATTCTGGTTCAATTGGTGTGGGAGCCACATGGGTACAGTGGAAAACCTTTTTTTAAAAGCTGTATTGATCATTTTAATAAACCAAGTTTGAGAATTAATACTTTAAAAGGCTTCTTATTGCTATTATTCTAGGGTTTGGGCCATTAATTTGTCCAAATGGATTGTGTAATAGCATTTATTTGACTTAAATATTAGATCCAAGTCTAAATGATACATGCACCATTCATTGTCATTGCTAAGAAATTTTAAATACTTATCTCCATGGAGTACTATGCCTGCTCCCCAAACTTCTTTAAGGATTTTTTACTTTAACTGTGTTGTTTACCCACCAGTGCCACTCCAGTGAAAGGTTAAATAGTAAATAGAGTGGCCATACAGAATTATGACACATTGCCATAGGCCCAGGTGATTACAATAGCAATTTAACACTACTTAACACAGCTCTTCGGTGGGAGGTTAGACAAACAGCTCCAGGATAGGAAGTATAATGCCCCAAGTATACTACTGTGGCCTAGAGACACAGGAACTATATTGTAAGTAACTCATGCCCAGTCATCAGAGCACAAATTTATAACTTGGGGTATGAGGTTGGTTTTCAGGAAAAACAGCAGAGAATTTACCACTGGGGAATGTCCTCAGAAAGCTGCTCAGAGACATGGCAATGTTGATTTCATAGTATTGAACCAGGAATCATGTTTAAAAGCTATAATGACCCAAGACTTGCTTCATAATATGAATATAAAATATCCCCTACACCTTCATGGTCACCTCCAAACAGCAGAAGTAAGGGAATGATGGAATATAACCCTTAAGAAGTAATTCAGAAATCTTACTGGTTCTTGACCTCTATACAAGCCATTTATCTTTTCAGTGTTTGATCCCATTATGATGCTGACTTCCATAGTGAATAGGACCAAGAGGGTAAAACAAAAGAAGCTAAACATACACTACCACAAGATCCAGCCATTCCACTTGTAGGACTTGGCCCCTTGAAAATGAAAGCATATTTCTATACAAAGACTTGTACAAGGATATTCATAGCAGCTTGATTCCTAATAACCCAAAATTGAAAACAACTCAAATGCCTATCACCTGGTGAATGGGGAAACAAGTTGTGATATATACATATAATAGAATGCCACTCAGCAATTAAAAGGAGTGAACTGTTGATATGCGTACTCAATACAATGCTGAATCTCAAAAAATTCTGCTAAGTAAGAAAAGTCGGACAGAAAGGAGTTTACAATGTGCAATTTCATTCATGTTAAAGTGTACAAATTTTGCAAATTAACTACAGTGACAGAAAACCAGTAAGTGGTTGCCTGCAGATGATGTGGGGCGGGCGTGGGGGATGGTGGAAGGGAGGACTCTCCAGTGTGACAAAGAAATCTGTTCCTTCTCTGGATGTGGTGAAGGCTTTATGGGCATATACATGTCACAATTTATCAAATTATGTGATTTAAACATGTGCAGTTTACTGTGTGGTGATTATATCTCAATAAAACTATGTTTTAAAAAAGGTAAATGGGCCAGTGCCCAAGTATTTTGACACAACATAAAAGGACTGTAACTTTTTATCATGACTGAAATGATTTTACTTCATGTGAGATTCTCTGGCAGCAATGTGTATAAGATATGAAATGCAAAACCATACTCCTGGTGAGAAATGAAAATTAATAAACAAAAACCTCATTTAAAGTGGAGTTGGGAGGCTTAAAGAGAAAACTCTCATCCTCATGTCACTCAGCACACACTACTGAATCCGACAAGAAGAGACATACCTTGCATCTCCCACATAAATTGATAGTACTTTACGACTTCAGCAGGAGGAAGAAAAGATTCCTCCTTGCCCAGTAACAGTTCAGCCAATGGGAGACTGTCACATAACTCAGCCAATGAAAATTCAGTGTATTTCAAACTTTCATTTTCCTCCAATGGACTCTTGTTTACAACAGCCCCTCCAACTCCATAAAAGAGTATTCCCCTCCTTTGTTTCTCTGGATTTGTGCACGGTTCAGCTTTAGACCACATGTCCTAAAATGAAATTCTTTGTTATTTCTGAACAAATCCATTTTTCTGGAGAAATATCTAGCTGTCTATTTGTTTAAGGTTAACAGAAGTAACACGACATAAAGGATATGGAGTAATCCCATATGTAGCCATCTGGGATTACTCCAGGGTACTCTGTGAAGAATAGCCATAGATCTTAATCATTACAAACACCCAATCTCAAAATTTTTCGGAGGGTTGGCTGGACCATATGAGGAAGTATTAAACTTTGAAAATACAAGGTTTGACAATTAATTTCATGAACTCATGCTAGAAAAAGTGCTTCATACCTCATTGCGGAATATCACTATGGTCACCTTCGAAGTATTCCCCTTGGGAAGTTATGCACTGATGCAATCATCTAGTCCACCCTTCAAAGCAATTTTGGAACTCTCTTTCTGGAATGACCATCAGAGCTGTCATCGTGCCCAAAATCTGACAATTAAGTTTGCAAACTTGCTACTCTGTGCTTAGGTTGGCTGCACTGTACAAACAACTCGGTAAGGTGTCAATGTAAGCACACAGTGGCAAATTCGCAAACTTAATTGTCATATTTTGGGCACAGTGAGAGCTCTGATGGCCATTCCAAAAGGAGAGTTCCAAAATTGCTTTGCAGGGTGAACTAGGCACTGTCGTTGGTGCATAGCTTCCCAAGGGGAGGACTTCAAGGTGATCATAGTGATATTCAGCAATGAAGTAAGAAGCACTTTTTCTAGGATGAGTTCACAAAATTAATGATTCAACCTCATGCATAAATGGTTTTAATAAGAAGAAAATTTATTTAATTGAAGTACTTATTAATGAATTGAACTAAATTCTAGGAATAATGGGTATATGAACAGTATACCCATTTTTTACACAGTAAAAAATGCTCACTGGCATATTCAATATTATACAACACTAAATTAAATGTTTCTATTAAAAGATAAAATAGTAACTGATCACTGTTACAAGTGTTGAAGGTCTCAAAGAATTTTTATACCCCAAGTCTATATCTGCTTGATGATAAAAATTATTCTAGCCCTTTGGGAACAGAATGAAGATGTATAAAAAGTAAAAGGATGAAAAACATGACTTTATTAAGCCATTATAAGTTATAAATGATAGAACAAGTCCATTCAATCATTAAAATGACATGGAATAATGAAATATACTGAATTTAAACAGACAAGACATGACTGGTCTTTGTGGGAGCCAGTCTGCCATATTTGGGGTGGAGGCTCTCTGGGAATTGTCAAGCTAAGTGGAAGCCTTGGCCATGACATCTTTCAGCTGTTGTAGTTGGTCAGGATATTCAACAACTTGATCATGCTTGAGACATTAACTTGTTAATTAGATCCAAATAACCATAGTAACAGTCAAGCTTCCGTTTACGGGGTTAGAAGAGTAGAATGCAGCACTGTTCACTAGAACTTTCTATAGTAATGGAAATTTTTTGCATCTGTGTGATCTGAGATGTAGTCACAACCCACATGTGGCTATTGACACATGAAATGTGGCTACTAAGATGGAGAAACTGAATGTTTAATTTCATTACACTTTAACTAATTTAAATTTAAGTATTAACAAATACATATGGCTAGTCACCATATTTGACGGGTCAGGTACTAATAAGAGATAGGTAGACCAAGACTGTGCTTACAGTGTAGTGTTATTTTCAGAGCTTCATTTATGTATGATAATTAATGAGATTTGTCTGAGAAATTATATTGTCCAGATGTGACACAAGGTCAATTTATCTTTATTCTTCCAACCAAAATATATAATTGCATCTGTTATGGACTGTTTGTTACCTCAAAATTCATATGTTTCCACACTAATCCCTTGTGCGATAATATTGGAGACAGGGCTTTTGGGAGGTAACTAGGTCTTGCGGGTAGAGCCCTCACAGTGGGATTAGCCCACAGCGAGGAGAAAGTTGGCTGCCTGTCTCTTTCTCCATCATGTGTGGAAACCAGGAAAAGGGCTCTTAGCCATGTTGGCACCCTGATCTCAGACTTCCCAGCCTCCAAAACTGTAATAAATAAATGTTTGTTGTTTAAGTCATCCAGTCTGGGGTAACTTGTTACAGCAACCCAAACTGAGTGAGTGGGTCAACATCCAAATCTTTTGAAACATACTTCCATAAAGCAACTTCTACTGGCATTGCATGATAATCTATGACTATTTTGTTTTTAAGATGTTTGTTTGACTCAACTATAACTGTGCCCCATTTGTCAGCACTTTCTGTACACCCACCACAAATCCTCAGTACAATGGCTTTACTGCCATGGGTCAGGGGGCTTTCAATCCTCTGCATTGCTGTAAGCAACTAAGACATCTACTGGAAGAGAGTGACTTTGATTTGCTTTGTACCTACTCTTTCCACTGTCCTTGCAAAGATTACTGTTTTAGACATGGCTTTGATGTGCTAGTTAGTGCTTTTCCAACACATCTCCAATTCCTCAATATTCTCAACTAATTAAGCAGTGATGCAGACTTTGCATGAAGTACCTTTTAATTAGCCACAGTAACTCTCAAATTATTCAGCCTGGGTTCAGGACCGTTAATATTCAAACTGACAATCTAATGCACATGAACTCTTTATTTTAATAGTGACATCCGAGATTAAGCTCAATAAAGGTTTCTATGGAAACTACCTGCCATATTATAACTTTCCAAAACACCCATAGTGGCCCAATTAGGAGAGAGAAAAATGAATGACAGAAACAGTAGCTATCAATAGTACGGAAACATTAATTCTACTTCCTCACACTAATTTTCATAAATATGTCTGCATATTCATTTGAAGACTATAAAATTTATTTATACTGAAGGATCTCAACTAGATAAAAATGATACATAAAGTATATATTGTTCTTCAAAGTTTATAAAAGTTTATATTGTTCTTCAACAACATGGAAGTCAATTTCATAGAAATACAGAGATTAACAATGAAGAGCAAGCAAGGTAAGTTTACGTGAATGTATATACACATAGATAGCATAGACAAATACTGACAAAGATAGAATTCTAGGATTTCTGTGGCAGAAAAGATCAATACATTTTATGAACTGGTTCCAAATAGAAAAGTTAAATAAGCGTGCCTTCCTTAGAATTAAGAACAAAGAGAACTATTTGCTGAACTTGACTCCAGAATGAAATGCAAATATAAACATGTTTATTAAGGGTTGTCATTGCCTAAGAAGCTCTTTAAAATTGTTTTAAGAGTCAAACATAAGAACAATTTATAAATTTGAAAATCGTTATTGCTTGCAGTGACTGTTACCCAAGTTCAGACTTTAACCTTGACATTTGCATGTACTCTGACATGCAGTATCATTATACATGGCCACAGAGTTCTCACTTTTTGAAAACTCAGGTCACAAAGTATTTTCCTGGAAATTCTTACGTGAGACATTTAAGCATGTTTAGTAAGTAGTATTCTGAATTATTCTAATGAACCACAATAACAAAGTGACATATATAGTGGCATCACTAAAAGGCATCTCAAACTTAGCTTGTCCAAAATCTATTATAGCTCCTGATCCTTCCTCAACCTGCTTTTCCTGGAGTCTTCCCCATTTCGGTAAATGATGACACCATCTTTCCAGTTGTTTAGACCAAAGTCATTCTTGACAATTCTATCAGCAAATCCCCACATGTTCAAAATATACTCAGAGTTCAACCACTTCTCTCCTGCTGGGTTGCAACTACCATGGCCCCATCCAGCACGCTCTCATCTGTATTATTACAGAGGTCTTCTCACTGATCTGCTTCCTTGCCTTTTCCCCTTCTGTCAAAGCTTAAAAACTGTATCAAGAGTGGTTCTGTTCAGAGAAAACAAGGCAACCATGTCTCTGCTGTGCTTGAACTTCCCCAGTGGTTTCCATCTCACTCAGAGCAAAGCCAAAATCCTTAGGAAGGCCAGTTAAGTGCTGCAGGATTGGCACTCCTGAGCGCCCCTCTGACTTACTGCCTACTCTTCTAGCACTTGCTGCTCCAGCCTTTCAGGTTCCTTCCTGTTCTTTCACTAAGCCAGGTTGGCTGAAGTCTCATTTTATTTACTATTCCCTCTGGTTAGTATGCCTTCCCCAATGTTCACATGGCTCACTCTCAGATAGCCTCCACACCTTTAATCAAATGCACCTTCTCAGGTGCATTCTTTGACCATTCTCATTTAAACTAGAATCCCATCATTCCCTACCCCCATTCTTTACCTTCTCTGATGCTCTTAGAAAAAATTAAATGAGAATATATTTTACTTAATTTATTTTTGTTTACTGCTTATTTCCCTGGGAATGTAAGGCTATTGACATCAATTCTTTTCCTATTATGTTTTCTGCTGTATTTACATCTCCTAGAATAAAGCCTTGCACATAGTAGGTGCTCAGTAAACTTTTTTGAATGCTGAACAAATAAAATATATTTCACTTACAAAATAATAGTCCTTAACTTTTATTGTAGAAACAGTAAAATTCTCTGACTCCCCATACTAAAGGATTATAAATTAACTGATTATTTGCTACTAAAAAATGACTGAGATTCCAGAGATCCATGTTGTACACGGAGTTCTACGAGGGTTGCAAGAGCTCTTTATCTTCAAACATCTTTCATTTTAAGGAAGAAAATAAAGATCATTAGGAAACAATTAAAGAACAACAAAAGAAAATATATGACTAAATGCTAAGTCCAAAAGCACTCTGGTATTTAGGAGGAGCATGTTCTAATTCCATTGTTGTGATTAATTACATGAACCTAAGGAAACTGTTACTCCTCCACCCTCAATCTTTTTATTTTGCAAATCAGGCAAAATCATGAGGTGGTTTTTTGGTTCCATGGAGTTTTTTATTTCTGTTGGTCTATTTGAGAAAAAGGAGAAGACAGTTGAGATCTATAGGCACAGAGATGGGCAGCTCCATCCTTGCACCTCTCAGCCTTCTGGGAAGCCATACTGAGGAAGTTCTATGAACCTTGATTGATTGAAAATAAATCCACAACAGGCAACTCCTCAGTGAACTGTGCTGCACCATACCAAGTCAGACATATGAGGCTGTAGGAAAAAAATCCAGCCATAAAGGCCTCTATTTTTCATATAACATGGCTGGAACTTTCTGGACAACCCTTGTATATCACTGCATTTAAATATGTTGGTATTTTAAATAATTTTCCAATATCAAAATGTGAATGTTATTAAAACTAGAACTATTTTATATAATTACCCATCTCCTGATCTTCTTTTATAGAAACTCACTGTCTTTGTTTTTAATTTATCTATATCATCTATATGGTATGTTTGATTCATTCAAAGAGACTACAAATTTCTCTAGGTCAAAAGTCATGACTTCTCCCTTTTTATTCTGTGTAGTATTTTATACATGCACGTGATATGAATAAATAAGTCCTAGACTTTTCTAAATAATATCCACTCAGCCTAGTTACAGGAAATACATGTCATACAACTGTGCTGAAATATAAATTTAGTCATGGATACAGTACTTAATGCCTGTCCAGCGTGCTTGGACAACTGACTGCCTTTGAATGGCCCCATCAGACCAAAGCTATCTATCTTTACAGTATGAAGGATACTAAGAAAGGCCAGGGGACAGCAGTATCTCTACACAGTGATGATAATACTCATGAAAGTTAGCATGTTAAGAAGTCTGGATGACAGTAGTTTCCGGGGGTGGGTGGAGATGAAGAGAACATCCTGTGCAGTTCACCAAACCCCTGAAAGATCTCGACCAGTATGCCGGTAAGTGATGCCTGGGAAGCATCTGATCCACTGGGAACCATCACCCTGTTTACAGGTGAGAGTGCAGTGTTTCTTGCCACCTATGCCCACATACACCCATACCAACGGTGTGGCCCTGGGTGGCACTATCCCATCTCCTCATGAATTGTATATTGAAGCAAGTCACAAAGAAGGAAAAGGTATCAAACCAGTGATACATACTTAATGTCTGTGGCTAACACATCTTAAGCATGCTTGCAATATAATCTACTCCCTTCGGCTTGAATACTAGATCCTGAATTCTCAATTTGCTTTTCCTTTACTGTGTTATCATCTCTTCTCATCACTTGCACCACCAGAGACCGAAGCAGCCTTTCCAGAATAAAGAAACATGAATCCCTGGGGCAATACCGACTCCCTCCTCATCCCAGCTGTTCTTTAAAGAAAGGCTTTTCAGTCTTTGGGTCTCCAGCCTCAGCACTTTCTGCTCTCATTCAACAAGCTGCAGTGGTGCTGGAAGACACATCCAAACCTCTGGGTTGTGATTTTGTGAACACAAGTTACCTGTGCAGATTCTTTTAAAGTTGGGATTTTCCAGAAGGTGTCCCGGGAGGCGGCACTGGAACCGATGTTGCCAGAACTCAGGGAACCAGGGGTTCCTTGTGTTAGTGTCCAGCCTTAGTTTCAGGAAGTAATCATCAAATGACCTGACCTCTGGAGACTGTAGCTTTATTGTGATGCCCCCGTTGGCTTCCACTTCATAACCTTCAATGACTTCATCTCTGTCTGCCCATCCATCACTAAAATAAAATAAAATAAAGTCAGGGGTCGGGGTTGGGAGAGAGGAAGACAAACATCTCACAAATGGTGCTCAGAGTTATGCATGAATGAAGGGGTTCAGCACAGATAACACCTATATTAAGCCAGCATTGCTACCCATCAGTGACATTCTTTTGGTGGAGAGTAGAAAGTCATGAAATCATAGTATCCTGTTTGTTCTTCACAGTAGCGAGAGTGATGATGAAGATGATGATAATAACAACAAGAACTAACATTTATTGAGCATTTACTAGTCATCTGATTCTGTGCTACTCACTCTGAGTCAGAAGATGTTCTGGGGTCTTGGTGGGGCCTGGACAGAGGGCAGGCAGCCTGGCTCTCTAGCTCAGTGCTCTTTACACCTAGACTCTGAAGCCCATCCATTCCCATCCAAACCAGAAGAAAATAAGACGCAGGCATTCAGGGTCTTCCTTCACAATCAGAATGCAGCAAGGTTTCAAGGGTGCAATCAAGCCCGTTATATAAGCTGTATTCCATGGGGTAGGAACACTGATTTAGCTCAGAAACATGACAACCACAGATTTCACTCCTGGATATTGTTCAAATTTGCATTGCTTAGAAGTGACCAGATGCCTTTTCTCCTCCTTCTAATGCTATTTCAAAATAACAGTATTAAAAGAAAATAATGTCATTTCCCCTAAATAAAAAGAATCCTGCTCACTAAATGGAGTGGCTGTGATCCCTTCTCAAAAGAGTGTCAAAGAAAAATTGCACCAGAGTTAAACAGGCAAAGAAGACTTTATTCAAGACTATTCCAATAGATGAGCCTCCGAACTCAATTGCTGAAACAAAAAGTGGGAGGGATTTTAAGTGCTGGGGTGAGCTAGTGAGAAAGTGCTAGAGGACATTGAGGGGAGCTTGGTCAATGTGATGAAGCCATCTGTACTTGATAATTGTCACTTATCTCAGTTAAATTCCCACCTTCCCACCGAAACTGCGAAATAGGGGTTTGCTATCATATCACTCTTGAAGATTACATTTGATAGGATGGCTACAAGAGTCCTGAGAAAAAAAATTTCTCTGTTATAAAACTTAGAAAAGGTCAGGAGCAAATTCCTATCTCAAGAGGACAGAGAAAGAATTTATAATGGCATGTTTTTTAAAGTAAATTATCTAAGGAAAGGGAAATCCTTCATTCCTTCTGCATTTACTTAGCACCCACTGTGTGTCAGGAGCTCTGCTATGTTGAGGATTCAACTGAGAATGAGACACACTATCTTTTGCCCCTATAGTGCTACAGACTTGTGGGGAAAACAGCCATGAAATAAGAATTAGAAATTCTATGAAGGAGCAGTTACCAGTATTGTAGGGAGGATGGGCTTGGGGGGTAACTTGGTCTGGTGTGTATGTACATGTGTGAGTGTGTGTGGGACAGGGGTGATTAGAAATGACTTTCCTAAGAAAGTGACCTCTGATCTTAGACCCAAAGGATTACTTAGATGAAGCAGGGGGTGGGGGGTTGATATAGAAGGTCCCTGGTAGATTATTTAACATACAGGAAAGAGTGAAGCTCATTCAAATAATTTAGAGTCAGTATTGCTGCAGCATAGAGAGAACTGTGGCAGGAGATGACCGAGGGGAAGCATAAATTGTAGGCTCCGAACTCAGCCTAAGGACTACAGGAAGTCCTTAAAGTGTTGTAAGCTATCATAGCAAGGCCATTCAGCTGTGCTCCCTTGTGATAAATGACTTGAGTATATTTCTAGCAAGTCCTTCTCTACTCACCATCACTGAATTCGATGGCCAGTCAAATTGATTAAAGAAGATAAAAAGATGGACTCATTTATCTTTCTATATGCTAAGTTTCCTTTAAAAAACTCCGATTAGTTTAACTATTTGGATTTATTCACATTTATATTATAACTATATCTACAGCAATTTGAAGACCTGATATATAGTTCATGTCATGCTAAAAAGAAAAGTAAAAATAAAACCAGTTAGACTTTCAAGAAATTCTGCCTGTGAATATGTATTTAAAATCAAAATGACATAACTTGAAGGAAAAAATGACTTTTTTGACATAAAGTTTAGGCCTGAAGAGTGTTTCTCCCCAAGGTTTAATATTATATGAGATACGTGTGTGTGTGTGTGTAGTCTGAATAAGAAATCCACAATTTTTAAAGTATATGAAATGAGTCTTATTAAGTGTTTATGTGCATTTTTAAAAATCACTCTCAGTTCATAAATTCCAAGTATCATATGTCAGTGCTAGAAGCAGAAAAAGTGTGACATCTTCCCCTTTTCCCCACCAACACAGAGAAGTATATCAAAGGTGTAAACCTGCATCTGTAACTATAGACAATTTGAAGTCATAATGTTTAATGGGTTGGAACCTAAATCCCTTTTGCCATTGGTCAAAGCCCCGCCCTATCACTACAGATAACCCCCTTCCAGAAATTAGAGTTGGTATTAAATTCAAGAAGTCATAAAATAAGAAAGTACCAGATGTGACAGAGAAAATACACAACTAGGATTACTTGGTGAATATATTTTGAAGTGTCAATTGCTGAAGTTTTGCTTAGAATTTTAAATCTATCACAGGTAATGTGTTAGGAGAGGTTAACAAATAAAAAGTCACTGAAAAACATCCATAAAGCAACTACTCATTTCTACGTATTTAAATTATTTTGTCTAAGTACCACTTGCCTTATGTATCAACTGGGAATTTTTAAGGATTTCTGCTGTTTAGTTGTATTGGGATTTCTATATGAGGATATTGTTTTGCTGAGTTCCCTGAAAAACACACTTGTAAACAGAGAGCCAGCAGCTTGTCTGATGACTGGTATAAGTTTTTTCTTTCGTCGTTGACGGTGGTGGTGGAGGAGACTGCGCGTGTGCACAGGTGACCTGTCCCCACCTGCTCACCCCCAGCGTGTGTGGTGACTCATGCTGTGCTGGGTGCTGTCCGCCCTCAGACAGTGCTGAACTCTCCATGAGGCACGTTCATGGCCTCTCGCAGCTTCTGCTGCTCCATCTGTTTCCCACTTAGGAACTCCTGTTCCTATCTGGTGTCTGGGAAAAAAACTGCGTAGTGTGCATGAACAGGGTGAGCACGTAACAGGAAGTTACACGTCCTAAGTGTTCCTTACAAATGTGCAAGAATCTTTATTTCCTAATCCCCTCAACATTTATGCAGAGCAATTCTTTCACAAGGCTGTCCTTTTTCTTTCCACAAAATCATTCCAGTCCCTACAAAATTTCACAATCATAATTGAATAATAAGTTTTTTCTACTTAATAAATTCTGATATTAACAACAGGAAATAGTATTTCTAATTCTACTAATTATAATTTGACAGGAGCTACATGAGTGTTACTTCTGCATTATATCAGTGAAAATAATTTAATAAGCAAATTACTAATAAAAACAGAAATTCAGTAGTATTCACTTTAATATTGTTCAAAAATATTTTGGAAAAACCTATTTACATTCAATTAAAATAATTACAGTCTAGAGAATGAGCAATTTCCTTTGTGTTACAAGTTTAAGTAATTTTATGTGCTTGATAATAAAACCATAATTCTTTAAAAATATTCCAGAGATTACAATATAATCAGGGAAAGAAGAAAAGCATAAGAAAAATAGTATTTTCAAAATAAAATTCTATAAATTGCAATGTGAATCATATTTACAAAAGTGGAAGAAAGGTAGCATAATGTAATTTAAATTAGGTGATGCCAATTGTGGAAAACTTTATGAAGGTCATAGCGGCTTTTTCAATAATAATTTGGATTAGCTTTGTTCATTGAACATGTGTTCACTAAAGATCTTGTATGAAGGCTTTTGCTTACTGCTGCAGATACGTTGCTAAAAAGCCTGGGCAGGGCCCCCGCCCTCTGGGCAATTGCAAAGGTGGGGACCACTGGCCAATAATATTACACCACAGCCAGAGGGAGTTGCAACAACTGAAAGGAAAGGAAAACAGGCTACAGAAGAGCCAAGAAAGAGCAAGGGGTCAGTCATGTCAAGGGAAATTGTGCCCGAGGGGAAGTGACAGCTAAGATGCAACTTAAAGGGTCAATTGAAGTTACACAGGTAAAGAGAGAGATGGAAGAGGGGCCAGCTAAAGAGGAAACAAAGCTTTCAAATAGCAGCAAGGCATTCACTTAGAGTGTGCAAGGCACAGAACGCTAGAACAAGCACAGGAGAGATCTAGAAGAGTTTTAACGTCCTTGTTAAGGGGTTTGGATCTCATTTTTACAACAGTGAGAAACTACTCAGATTTTAAGCAGGAATATGATATAATTAGATTTGTTTTAGAAAGATCATTCTAGAAAGTGCCTAGACTGTACTTGAGATGCTTCTTTGGTTCTAGAATCCTTAGATGAAAACTGTGGAAACACACAAAGAGATATGGGCATATACACATGTGCACACACACAGGCTAATTGCACTGTAATATGAAAGCACAATGGAGGTGTTGCTAAACCAGGAATTGGCCTAGTGCTCACAATTAGTTTATATTTAATCTGAAAATTAGTTGTTGCTATTCCACTATGAATATAAAACTGAGACAAACTGTAGGTCTCTTTATTTAATTATCTGGGACAGGCACTTAGAGGTCACTCAGTCTGCTGAAAATCAGAAGTAAGGATGAGGGCATTCTTTCATCTTTTATTATCCTATACTGCTAGAATTAGAATTCAAACAGAAGCCTTACTTCTAGCCCTATAGCACACAGTAGAAAAGTAACCAAAGTGGAAGAGGGAATGGGAAGGTGTCAAAGGCAAAAGAGAAAAACTGAAGAGGATCATCAAAGAGTTGAACCTGCGTGTAAAGGAGATCAAGGTGAGATCAGTTATCCTTATTTTCCCATCTCTTCCTCACCCCCAACCCATGCCTGACATCCTGAATCTAAAATCATCTGCTACCTTGTGACTATCTTTCTGTCCTCACAGAAATGTAGGGCAAAGATATCTACTAATAAACACTGCACACAATCATGCAAATGTGAAGGCCTTCTCCTAAACCTTTTATAGACCATTTTTCATGTAACAATGACATTTTCAAGATGGTGTCAAAGAAGGGTGGACCAATGAGGGGAATTAACTACAATAGTTTGCCCTTATCCATGGGGAATACATTCCAAGACCCCCAGTGAATGCTTGAAACTATGGGTAGTACCAAGCCCTATATATACAATACTACGTTTTTTCATATATATATATATATATATATCATATATATATGATAAAGTTTAGTTTGTGAATTAGGCATAAGAAGAGAAGAGATTAATGACAATCATGAATAATACAACAGAATAATTTTAACAACAAAATAATGGTTACTTGAACACACAAACTGCAATACTAGTTGATGTGGTAACTGAGATGGCAACTAAGTGACTCATGTTTAGGTAGCATGTACAGAGTGGATATGCCAGACAAAGGGGTGATTTATGTCCTGGGCAGAGTGGAGCAGGATGGTGCAAGATTTCATCATACTTAGGCTGATAAGACATACCATTTGAAATGGGACAGAAAACAACAGTACTGTACCGTTTCAAACAGTGCAGATGGTCAGCCTAGTCTCCCTGGGCTGAATTCAAGGTGTCAGTAGACTGACCATCCATACCATTTGAAACGGGACGTTACCATTATTTTCTGTCCCATTTCAAATGGTATGTCTGAATGCTACTCAGAACAGTATGCAATGTAAAACTAACTAATTGTTTAATTCTGGAGTTTTCACTTAATATTTTTGGACTGCAGTTGACTGTGAGTAACTGAAACCGTAGAAATTAAAACCATGGATAAGTGGTGACTACTGTCTTTTTCTTCTTCAAAATTCTGCTACTAAGGTAGTTGCCCATTTTGTCTCTCATTCAACTAACCCTATAAGACAAAATGAAATAGGAATTGGTTACTTAAACTTTCTAAGCCTCAGTTTCTCTACTTATAAAATAGGAGTGGAAATGATAAGAACTTCTTAAGAGTTCTGTGATAATTAAATGAGCCAATCCATGTAAAACCCTTAGCACAACATCCAGAACACAATGGAGTCTTACTAGGTATTAGAAGTTCTTTATAATCAATCTCCTCATGATCCAACCAATATGTTGATCTAAGTCTCCAATTGGAAAAGACTTCTCTAAAACAGTGCTACTCACAGTGCGATCCAAGGATTGGTGGCCAGCTCATGAACACCTGGTTACCAGTCAATGAGGTGGTAAGTATACAGAGAATTGAAATACTTAGAAAAATCTACAGCAGTTAGACATTGTTGCAAGGTCTAAGAACCAAGAGGTGAACTCATGTCATTGGACAAGGTATAAACACTTTGTTTTTGAATTCACAGAGTAAATTGCCTGTGATTTAAGCTGTATGCATGTCATGTGCACTAAAGCCATGTTATAATGTGTGATATTTTGAGGTTACTTTGCCAAGTGTAATCCAAAAGTGTATAAACATCTGAGAATATATAAGCATTTATTTTTATAAATTTATTTTTACAATCACTTTAAATTTTAATCAAGTCTATATTACAAATTAATAGTTAAGATTATTTTCTAAATTAGGAAAATGAGTTTATTACTTACTTTAACTCCAATTACATCAATATATGGACACACAAGTTTCCCTGGACTATTTGTACTTTTAACAAGAAAAGATAATCTGCTAAATGTGACAATAGTAGTATTCAAATGTGGGCAGGACAATGGGAAATGATTCCATAGGAATGAGGGCAAAAGATTTTCAATGAAATATCTCCCAAAATATGTCAACTTGATATGTTGAATTTTGTTTTTATCCCTAATTGATGGTGAAGTGCTGAAACCATAATTTAATTTTTGTGGAGCTATTTAAGCTTATAAATCATCAAAATGTACAGATCATTTATACAAAAAAAAATTAAGGGTTAAATTTAAATAATTTAAATAAATAAAATAATTCTTTAAAGAAAAAGTAGTGAATTAAAAAACTGATAGAAGCATATATTCAATATTCTACATATATTCATTAATATTTCATGAGTTTTATAAGAAGTGGCATTTTGAGTTGGTAAGACTAAAATTTACAGAGTTACCAAGACACTAGTAAATGACCACATCAAAGATATTTGCTTAGAAATGTCTGCTGACTGGTAAAGAAGGTAGCTCAAGTACTTCTTTCTGATGCCATCATAGCTCGATGATTTCTGAAACTAATAGTATAGAAAACCAACTCACTGAATGAAAAATTCTGGCACAGCATTTTCTTATTGTAACTTGATGAACGTGTAGACATTGCCTCTGTGGTGCTTCTTAAAGTATAGGTGCAATTTGAAAATGAAGATTTGAAGGAAGAAATCTGTGCTCTTATTAAATAAAATATCTTAGTGTCATTGCTGAGCCACTCAACTAGCTCCAAATTTTATAAAATTATGAAGGATTATTTGTCAACACATGTGATTGGCAGTTTAAGTTTTGCAGAGGTGTATATGCTGATGCTGCAACTGCCAACATCAGGAAAACATTCTGGAATAGTCACTTAAGTCAAGCAGCTAGTAAGAGAGTGTAAATCAACCAAAGTCTTCATTTTTAAAAACTGGCCAGCTGAAGTAAGCAATGCTTAGTGACATCATACAAAGTTTGAATTCTGTAAGAACCAGTATCCTCAAGGTGGCTTTCATTGGCTCATCAGAACTGGTGGTTAGCATTTTTTCTGAATGCTATGTTCAGTGACTTCATGTTGATAGTTTGAAATTGTCCATGATGGAGATATATAGTTCAAAGAAAGCAGTAAATGCTAGTTTAGGGCTTTCTTTCATTTTTTAAATGTTTCCCACATAGCCAGCTGTGATAATATGGAAGCTGACAGCAAACAGCCACTATTGGCACTGAGGGGAGAAGTTAGGATAGAAAATCAGTTTCGTCCTAACATTTAAACATATCAATAGGAAAGCCTGACTTGCTCTTCTGACTGATACCTTTATATAATTAATGAGCTTTATATTTCTATGAAAAGAAAGAATTTTTTTTCCAAAGAGGTGCTAAGGTCAAAGGGCAAAATTATAAGTTAGAAACTTTGAAAAGTAATTGTTTTACAGATTGCCATATCACCGTTTTGATTAAAAATCATCATCAATGAGTAAAACATGATCTTGATATTATTATCTGCAAAGTATTGTTGGCACTTTATGAATTGCATTGCTTTAGTTTCCTTGGGCTGGTATAACAAAATGCTGTAGATTGGCAGCTTTAATAACAAATGTATTGTCTCACAGTTCTGGAGAACCGAAGTTCAGGGTCAGGGTTCCAACTGACTGGTGAGTGTTCTCTTCTTGGCTCGTGGACTACGCCCTCACATGGCCTCTCCTCCATGTCGTGCGTACACACACACGCGCATACACGCACATGCACACACACGTACACGCACGCACACGCATGTGCACACACGCACACGCATGCACGCACACGCGCGCACACATGCACACGCGCACACACGCACACACACATGCGCACACACACAGTGAGAGAGAGAACAAGCTCTCTCATTGTTTTTTTCTTGTAAGGACACTAATCTTATTAGATCAGGGTCACATCCTCATGACCTCATTAAGCTTAATTATCTTATCTAAAGGCATTATCTCCAAATACAATCATATTGGAGGTTATGACTTCAACATGCAAATTGGAGGGAGGACACAATTCAGTCCATAGCAGGTGAAATGTTACTCAATGTATATATAGTTCATTTCTAAAATCCCCATCTAAGAAATTAATGAATCCAGAGTTCATTTATTTCATCAAAAGATCATTTAAATTGAACTATAACGTTATGGGATAAATTATTAGAGCTGGCTACTCATAAAATACTGAATAGGACTTTTTTTTTTTTTTTTTTTTTTGCTTTTTGGTATGTGGGTAGCTCCCTGACTGGGAATTGAACCCAGGCTGCAGCACTGACAGTGCCAGCGCCGAAGCCTTAAGCCACTACACCATTAGGGAACTCCCAGATGACTTTTGATAATACAGCATCACTTGCTTTACTTGGGGGTCAAAATTTAAAATGAATACCCCATACTTGCTGAAATTGTAAAATTTCTAGTTTTATTTTCAACAGATTTTTGTGAGGCTGGTTATTCTATGAGGAATGCTACAAAAACAAAATAAAGAAGTAGTTTACATATGCACAACCTTATGCAAGTATTATTGCTAATCCAATCCAGATTAGATAATCTAATAAACTCAGTTATCATAATATTTAAATATTGGTATGTACAGTGTTTGTTGAAAGTGTGTAGACAGGCATTTAACATAGGGAACCCTAATTCGCTTAAAGCTTTTTGTTTATTTACAATTATAGAACATCTAAAATTTATGCGTATAATAGTAATTTTCACAACTAATAATCATCTAGACCTGGCTTTTCAGTGAACAATGGATACAGTAATTCTCTTTTCCTTTGTTTTCTTTATTATTATGTTCACTGAAATGAGATTTTATATTGAGTCTAATACATAACTTTGGGCTTGCATTCTGCATGTCCTTATGCTGCATTTGCTTTCTTAGTAGTCTATCATTATATTTTACCAAGGTACAACTCCACAATAGATTGAAAATGTTTTTTAAAAAGGAGAAGATGGGGAGTTTAAGAAGCACGTTCTGGAAGATCTCTCCAGCTATTATTATACCTTAGAAATCGTTAAGGTAAAGATGATGCTATTATATCAGTTCAAAAAGAGGACACCTTAGAAACCCCGTTTTGCTGTTTATGATAAATGAAGCTGTGACTACCATGGAGAGACTTTTCCTTTTGTTGGGAAGCCTGTGGTGGCTTCATTTCCTAATGCAAAACTTTACGGATCTAATCGACCGCTCTTTGCTCTCTGTATTTAAAACCCCGGCTGTGTTATTGCTGCCGAACCTTTATTTTTCAGGTCCCTACGCCATCCGAGTGAGAGGCTGCAGTATCCCAGATAATTGTTAAGACACAACTGAAGGGAGGCAAGAGACCCATTAGAAAAAGAAAGCAATAAGGAGACAGAGTGATTCTGATTAAAGCATAAATCAGAACCTGGCACTCCTCTGCTTAAACCCACCCATGCTTCCTTCCTCACCCAAAGCCTTTCAATGAGTACCCTAAAAGGCCCTGAACACCCTGACCCCCAGGATCTCTCTCATCTCTACTAAGTCTACCCTTTGCTCCACTGCAGGCACCCCGGCCACCTTGCTGTTCCTCAGTGAACCAGGAATACCCTGGCCCTGGGATCTTCGCACTGACTATTCTGTACGCCTGGGATTCTGCAATTCTCTTCACTTGGATATTTCACTTGGCTTACTCTTTCACTTCCTTCCTATCTGATCAAACACCACATTCTTAGTGAGGTCTTTTCTTATTTTAAAGTGTTCCCTTCTCTCTATTTCTCTCCTCTACTCCCCTTTTCTCCTTAAGACATATGACTATCTGACATCTGATTTAAATACATTTTCTGTATCTTTCTACAGATAGCTGCACATAGGCATAGAGGTTTTTAGCTTTTTTGTTCACTTATATAACCCCAGAATTTATAACCGTTCTTGGCTCATAGTAGGTGCTCATTATATATTTGTTAGATGAATTAATGAGTTAACGGATAATAAGAAAACTCTACGAACTAGTTTGTGTTAAAGAATTCGTGTAGAAGAGTTTAATCAGGGTATGCAGGAGGTGGCTCGAGCCAGCTGGCAAGAACCAGTGTCAGCATCTTTCCCTGAAGCTGTGCATTAAGTCACTTCATGTGGGTAGATTGAAGCTGGCCATAATGAGAATACTTACTTCATGGTATATCAGATTCCATTGAATGTCACCCATTTGCCACAGATACGGAGGGTCAAAGTCTCTATTTACATTTATCAGAACAGAAAATATTTGAATAGGTAACTCTTCTGTTTTTCAGCTGTCCACCACATATGTGCTATTCTTTAAGTTTCCATTTTCTTTTTAAGTCCTTGTTAAGAAATGAAGCTAATTTTTTTTAATGAGAGGGTGATCTTGTTTTGATTACCTAGACTAATGAGGGACCCTGGAGAAATCAGTGAGGCCATTGGAGCTTGGGGTGAGTCACAGCTCTTACTTGTACCTCACTTAGCTACCCTATTTTCTATGTAATTTTGAGCCCAGAAGAAAACTTGCTGATCAAATCACAGAGATATCCCAAGTGCCACTCAGACAAATCTCAAAATCATGTTCTGAAGGAACGCACTACAGCTCCAAAATCATTTTGTGTTATAGTAAGCCATTGGCTATAGCACTCCACAAGGACTAGGTCAGAACTGACCCAGGTGGAGCTGAAATTCTGCAAGGTTTAAATGGAATTTCAAGCTTTAGCTTTTCACTTCACTGGAGTTAAAAGTGAGCATATCCAACAGGCTCCACCTTGTCACTATAATTTCCATTACCATTTGTCTTTTAGTGACTCTGGTTCTAAGCAATCCTGGGGTTGAAAGGAGGGCTCTGTTTAGAGATCATGGACAGGGTGCAAGACCTACACACATTTCTGTGGAAGAGAGAGAAAAGAAGTGTTCTTTGATGGAAGATAGTAGATGCCCATTTGAGTTAATGTCCCATGGGAAAGGGGCACATAAACATACGTGGAGGCAGGAAAGTTTGATAAAATAAATAATAACACACGAGAGGTTTATAAAATGAAAGTAGAGAATAAATGAGTTATGAAGATCATTGAGTTGAGTCATTCTCAGAAATTGTGTGTGTGTGTGTGTGTGTGTGTATGTGTGTGTGTGTGTGTGGACAATTTCTTGACTTAGAAGGATCATTGGAGGACTAAAATGGCACTCACAGATGAGAGTCCTCAAGCAACAAGAATAAATCTTCAGTGCTACAGATAATAAACTTTGTGTCCATAGTAAATATTTATGGGAGGGAGGAAGAAAGGACTTAGAAATGAACATATGAGGTCCAGAGTAGTGGGAAGGTTAGCTGTACACGTACAGAGGGCTAATTTCCCAATGCTGCTTTCCTATATTCTGAGATGTCAGCCATGCTGTCAGGATATTTTGCAGTTCTTTTTATTAAACCAATTTATCTTTCTCATTTGAACAAAAGGTCAAAGTATAGCAATTTGTGGCTTTTCAAAAGTGAAGCCAATGGTTTAGTAACTTCCTCAGTGAATTCTCTTAGCATACCCAATGCAAATTATTCTAATTTCTAATTTCTAGATCCTTCCATTTGAAGGGGAAAATGTCCTTAATAAGTTTGGACCAATAGCTATATGATTAATTAATTTGTCATAACCGTTCAAACTATCCTGATTTTTTTTATTAAAAGTAGATTTTTTTTAATTGCTAAAACTTCTCACATGGTCAACTAAGTTGATACAGATATTCCTCTTACAATTACCTAGAAATACAGAATAAACTATAATAAAAAAACAAAAAGAAATTTGCTGGAACCAGAAATGATGAAAGGGATCAAAGCCAAACTATAAGCCTGAGGCAATGCAATAGCCGTCCTCAAGGATTTGATTTCTGCAAAGGAGGCCCAGGAGGATTGAAAATGGGTTTTAAGATCCATGTGGTGATATGACAGATGGTTTCATGAACTATGGAAGTCAGTTGAAGCTGACACACTAGCATAAAACTGGGAGACTTGATGGGCACAGAGTCCAATTGGGTGAGGCTGAAAGTGTAGCCCACCAGACTGAGGAGGCTTGAAGTCAGTCCAGGGGTTAGGGTTAAAAAAACATAGAATAAAGTCACAACACACACATTTGATGCCTGAATTTATATACTCTAGATGGTACAAGAGCCATAAGCACAGAAATTATCATAAACTGGCCTGAGATTATTGAAAATCCCTAGAATCCAAATAAAATGCCATTGGAAGTCAATATTTAAAGATACTTTCAAAATCTAAGAAACTCTGAATCCTCATAAAAAAATGAACCTGGTGAGATAAGCTCATAATAATACACACACACGCAAGCCCACGTGCATGTGCACGTACGTGCCCAGGTACTAAATAATATTAAATTGATAAATGAATTAAGCTTTTCTTTAAATAAAAGACAATTATTCTAAAACTAGATTTAAAAACACATATAGGATCTCATATTTAACAAAAAAGGAGAATGTGTTTCCATGGAATACATAGAATTAACTTTTTTTTTCATTTTTATTGTTAGACTTATTGGGCTGATATCTGTTAGCAAGGATTACATAGGTTTCAGGCATACAATTCTACTTTTAAGATAATTAAATTTAAAAAATTAACCTGTACTAATCAGTAAGGCAAGTCTCAGCACATTTCACAAAAATTAATATATAGTCCACATTCTCTGAGCACCATAAATTAAATCAGATTTTTAAAAATATAACTTATCTACCTCCAAATATTTGGACACTAAAAACTTAAACTTCTGATTAAATGGAGGTAAAGAAAAGTGATGATGAAACTTTAAATTATATTTACTTTAATTGATAAAAGTTATCAAGACAATATACAAATTCTAGTTTCTGTTTTGTATTGTTTTGTTTTTTAACAAATTCTAGTTTTATACTCAACTGAAATGTGTGCATATGTGCACCATCAATCATGAACAAGAATATTCTTAATATCATAAACACTGATCACAGCATCAGGGTTTCTAATAGCCATGAACTATAATCAACCTAACTGTTCATCAAAGTAAGAGAGATAAATGGTATTGCAGTGACTACCACAGAGCAATGTGAATAATCAAACTATTCTATGTGCAATAAAATGGATGAAGCTCATAAATGAAGTGTTGATCAGAAACAGAAGAGTAGTTTCTATATGGTTCAAATGATACACAGTTCCAAACAGGCAAAGATAAACTGCAGCTTTGAAAGTCCTCTCTAGCAGTGTCATTAACACTCATATTTCTACTAACAGTCTATTCAAAGCAATCTAGGCCTTTTCTCTCATGATCCTTAAAAATCCTCCAGCCTCTGCCATTGTCCAATTCCAAGTTCATTTCACATTTTTACGTATTTGTTACATCAGAACCTGACTTCCAAGTACTAAGAGATGTATTAGTTTCCTACTGCAGCTGTAACAGATTACCACAAACTTGGTGGCTTAAGATAGCACAAAATTTATTATCTATTTATATAATTTATTATATAAATAAAATTATTACAATGCATTATCTATTGCATAATTTATAATACAGTTCTGGAGGTAAGAACTCCAAAACAGTTCTCACTGGGCTAAAACCAAAGTGGTAATAGGGCTACGTTCCTTCCAGAGGCAATGGGAAAAAAACCTATTCCTCTCCTTTTCCAGCCCACCCAGACATTCCAGGATCATCTCCCTATCCTGAATTTAACCACTCTGTAAAGTCCCTTTTGGCATAACATACACACAGGTTTTAGAGCGTAGGATATGGACATCTTCATTATTTTTGTTTGTTTGTACTATTCTGTCTACCATGGAAAGCAACTGAGAGAAGGTTACTATTGAGGTGGGTCAGACTATGAATTGTCCGGTTACACAACTTGGGGGGATGCAAGTGAGAAGTGGGGGATAGCATGAATACGTAGGTTATGTTTAGAGAACACATGTCTGGAGGGTGAGGCTCTAGGAGAGGTTGCCAAGCTGAGAGGCCAAAATTACCTTGCAAACATAGACTGGGTTAACATTATCAAGGCGGGTGGTACCTTAGGCTAGGAAGCTAACACTTGGTGCTGGGTGCAGTGGGAGTGTTCTGAAGAAAAAGAGCCACGTAATACAATGTTTTGGAGATAACTCTGGCAGCCATACGGAAGACGGATAGTGTCACGGCACTGAGGCCTACACAAATCACCACAAACAGTTGGATTCATGAGGTGAGCTAGTTTAAGTATGATGATTTTGTATGTCTACTTTAAAGGCACTAAATAACTTTATGCCAAAATGTTTAAAGGAGGTAATAAAAAGCAGAATAAGTCCCCAGCCAAAATTCTGGGAAGCGTCTTTAAACACTTATTATTCCAGAAAACACCTTTGAAAGGAAATTCTTTTTTTTTCTTCTTTCCATTAAAAAGAAACTCTTTCCCGGCCAATAGCCAATGGCTTTATACCAAAACTAAAGTTATAATCTAAATTATTTGAGCAAAAATTTCCCTCATAACCTCTGAAGCTGTATTCTTTTTCCTCTATCTCCAACTATTGGATTACCTGTCCACACTAATCAAATAAAAAGAATTGTTTATTTCACCATCTTACTTAGTATTTACACATCACTAAATTATTTTACTTTCATTATCATTTCTCTACAGGATAATATGCCTGCCATTTAACAATATTTTTATTTGAAGGTCTTTACTCTTTCTCAAAAATCCATGTAAGAAACCAAGTTTTAGACATTTTTTCAGGAGCAGCACATCCTATCAGAATTTATTATTACTATTACTATGATTATTATATTTTTTTGGTAACCAGCAGAGGCCATCAGTTGAGTGAGATCTTCTAGAGCTAATTTTCAAGTCCCTTCCACCAAAAACACGTTAACAGCTGAAATTTCCCATCTTTCTGTTCCCTCCCTATATCTAAACATGAAATCTTAACATTGAAAACTTAACTGACAGGGTATTTCTCTGCTGACACATTAGCAAGAATCTAAAAAACTTATTCTTACAAAGATTCCAGTGATTTATTTAAGAACTTGAATTAACTGTACTAATAAAACAGGAGTATTGTGATGTAGTTTATAGATAAGATTCTAAAATCTTATCAATGAATTAAGTTTCGAAAAAGTAAGCAAGTAGAGATGCCATGTCGAAGTAACATGTTATTTAAATGTAAAACGCTTTTAAGTCAAAGTATCATATGGTAAATAAAAAAGTGCTTCTTCATTTAGCTCTTATCCATTTTGTACCTTTTGTATTAATATACTGAGTTTGTTTCAACTAGACAACTTTTGGAAACTTGGAGGAAACTTTAAATACTTAGTTATCATATATTTAGATGACAATAATAACTTTTTTAAATAATTAAAATTTATAGAATTTTAGCATCAAATGTAATTTAAATTCAGTATTTTTGCAGGACACATTGATGAATTCAGGGTTAAGATATGATAGTAAAGATAGATATAACTGTAACTATATAAGGGAATATAACTTAGTTTGAACGTCTTAAAGTTGTAACAGGACCAATGTTTGGATGAAAGATAAATTTCAACTCAGTACAAAATATAACTTTCTATAGATGAAAACTCTCTAAATATATATTTCATTCAACATGTATTTAAAAAATACAAAAGGTACATATCATATTTTCTAGGTATTGTGCTCTCTGAGCCACTGAAAACCAATAGACACAGACCTTGCTCTCAAATTCTAACTCAGGAGGGCATACCATAAACTGCAGCAACATAAGAAAAATAGTTAACTACACATCTAGTAGGTGATATCTGCTAGGCACACTTCCAAGTGCTTTATGTGTATTATATCATTTAATTTCTAAATAACCTAAAGTAGGAATCAGAATGATATATAATGCACTCAAAGAAGATCACAGATAAACCCTGTGCAAAGAGATAGAAGATTGCAAAGGATGAAGGGCCAAAGTTTATGGTTATTTCTAAGCACAGTATGAATCTACTGAAGGGAGAAGTGTTTTATGCAAGGGAATGAAGGATTTGATTTACAGCAAAGGAAATAAAACACTCTGCCTTGCTAGGAGTACAGATTAAAAGGTGTAGGGACAGAAACAGAGAGATTATTCAGAGGCTATTAAATCAGTGTGGATTACAGATTATGGTGCCCAGGACTCAGTTTGCAACACAGAGGGAAGTGGACACACAGTGAAGGAAAGACGTCTGAGACCTATTTGGAGTTAGACTTAGAATGACTTGGTGATGGGCTAGATGTGAAGGATGAAGGGCGCAGGACAAGAATGATTATTTATGACTTGAGGAGCAGGTAGATGGCAAGGACCTTAACAGCCATAGGGAAAGTCAAGAAAGGAGAAGGCAAGAGTTTGGTTTGAGACATGTTCAGTGTGAGATAGCTAAGTAAGTGTAGCAGATGCGAGGTTGTGTATCTCCCAGAAATGGTGCATTCCTCCATCAGAGGAAATTCAAAAATCAAAGGGCCATTTGTCCTGATGACATGAAAGTCTCCTCTGTCTTTAAAATTCTATGACTGTACAAAAAGAGAAAAAAGAGAGTGACCTGAAGGAAATGTCATGACCTATTTAATTTGTTCTTATTGGGAGAGGTGCTCGGGATCAGAAATTATTCATTTTATACCTTACTTGCTCCCACAGACTTAGCCATCACTCAAAAGCAGATTGGCTGAAGCTAAAATTCCCAGTATCTGCATAACCTAAAATTTACAGCACTTAATTTCAAAAGTCTCTCTTTCAAGTGCTGCCATAATGAAGCACCAATTATTTCCTTAGTACCTAGGACAAAGAATGCTCAATTGTGTGCAGGTGCTGTGTTTAATCCACACGTTTGTAGATAAAAACAGCTGTACTTAGCCACTAAAGAAAAACAATGGCTTTGGAGGACATTTTTCTTTCTTTCTTTTTAAAAATAACTCCAAATATGCCATTGATAATTTTCATAAGTAAACTGGTATATTCACATTATTACTATTGTCAGTATTACTAGTTTCAAGCCAACATTTCCTGATCAGACACAAAGAGGTTAGACATGTGGCTATCAGCTTTTGTGTGGCACCTTCCCCCCACATACCTTTCCAGCCTTGTGCCCCCAGGCCCCCATCTCCTGTGTGCTGATCTTTGACATTCTGCTGCCTTTCCTAGTCCAATGCAGAGAAGCCCAGGCAGGCAATCCACAAAAAACACAGTGAGAGGGGACACACTCCAAACACCTGCACTTAGCAAACCATAAATTGCCATACTGCAGCACTTAAAATCAATTTTGAGCTATTTGGAGTTTTTGAAGGAAACAGTACTGGGAAGCCAGAAGTTTCTGTATCATATGTGAGTAATATATGAGTCATATGCCAGAAATACGCCAACGCTGCACTGTGGCTAAGTGTATAGATCCTGAAGTTGGAGTTTCCCCTCTGTCACAGTCCAGCTCTACAACCCTGGACAAAATACTTAAATGATTGGTACCTTAGATTTCTCACCTAGTCAACGGGAATAACATCTCTATCTCATATCTTTGCAGAGTCCTAAATGACAGATGAACTGTGCCCGTCATAGCAAGTGCTCAATAAATATGAGTTATAATTTTCTTCCAGTCTTTTTCTAAAGATGCATAATTTAACACAGAAGATAAAAGCACAGGACAACCAAAAGCTCTTCTATAATATGTAAAACTAGCTGTAAATTACAAGGCAAATTTGACTCATGAAGGCAGAGCTTGCTCCTTTTCTTGCAAAAGTATGCTATAAAAACCCCCTTCTTATACTATTCTAGCTCACAGGCCCATTTGGAAATTTCCAAAGTAATGTTCCTATATCCAACAGCATAAAACTAAGGGTCCACACATACGTGGTCTGACAATTAAGTTAGAGAACTTGCCACCATGCGTTTATGTTGGCAGCACTGTGCAAACAACTCGGTAAGGTGTCATAACTTTGGTATATCAGTGTCTCACCGCTGTGTTCATGTCAATGTGTGGTAGCACCTTGCTGAATCACGTTCATTATCGTTATGTGTTTTTGTGTGCCATCGCAAGAATGTTGGCATGTGAATTAGAGCAAAAAACAAACATTAAATTTCTTGTTAAACTTGGCAAGAGTAGAAGTGAAATCAGGGACATGTTAGTCCAAGTTTATGGGGATAATGCCATGAAGAAAATGGCAGTGTACAAGTGGATTAAACATTTTCCTGAGGGGAGAGAAAGCGTCACCGATGAAGAGAGTTCAAGACAGTCAGTAATGAGCAGAACTGACGAAAACATTGCAAACATCCATTGAATTGTGCATCAAAATTGTTGGCTAATTATGAGAAAGATAGCAGACCAAGTAAACACTGATAGAGAAACAGGATAATATTAAATGAAAATCTTAGCATGAGAAAGGTATGTGTTAAATGGTCCCCAAGAAGCTCACCGATGAACAAAAGCAAAGGAGAGTCAAAGTTTGCCAAGACCTTTTGGAAAGGCAAGACAATGTTTTGGGCCATATTATCACTGGTGATGAACATGAGTGTACCAATAAAACCCTAAAACAAAGCTTCAAAGTGCACAATGCAAGTCAGTCAATTTTCCACGACCAAAAGTTCTCATCAATCCAAATCTAGAGTCAAAATGATGTTGCTAAACTTTTTTTATATCATAGGGATTGTTTATTTTAAATTTAGACCAACTGGACAAACAGTCAATTGTGTTTACTATTTGAAAGTCCTGAAAAGGCTGCACAAAAAAATTAGACAAAAACAACTCATCGCTCTTGCATCACAACAATGCACCATCTGTGAGGGAATTTTTAACCAGTAAACAAATAACTGTATTGGGACAATCTTCCTCCTCACCTGATCTGGCCCCCAATAACTTTTGTCTTTACTCAAAGATAAAGGAAATATTGAAAGGAAGACATTTTGATGACATTCAGGACATCAAGGATAATACGATGACAGCCCTGATGGCCATTTCAGAAAAAAATGTTCCAAAATGGCTTTGAAGGGTGGACTAGGTGCTGGTGGCAGTGCATAACTTCCCAAGGGGAGTACTTCAAAGGTGACTGTAATGATATTCAGGAATGAAGCATGCAGCACTTTTTCTAGGATGAATTAGCAAATGTAATTGTTTAATTTTTAAATCTCCTAACTCCAGATTTTAACAGTGCTTTGGGGCTCATATCTGATTTTCACATTCTGGTAGGTATATGGGTTATTCATGAACTATAACAAATCACCCCACAAGTCAGTAGCTTAAAACTGTGATTGTTCATCCTCATTCATACACCTGCAGGTGGGATGCTTTGGGCCCTGCTGGGATGCTCTGCTTCAGGCTGGCTTTGCTGTGCATCGGGCTCAAATATGCTCCTTATGTATTTATTCATCCTGGCATGGTCTGGGAGGAGGAAACGGCAGATGTTTGGGGAAGCTTTGCTTGTGGTGATAGCAAAAGCACAAGAGGACAAGCTCAAACACGCAAGAAACTTTAAGTCTCTTCTTGTGGTACGTTTGCTCAGTTTCATTGACCTAAGCAAGTAACACAGCTGATTTCCAAGTCAACTGACAGAGAAGTACACAGCCTTTTCTGGAGCAAGGAGGGAGGTGATTAACCACATCTCCTGGTTACCTAAACTGTCACAATAGATTATGCTGCTCGCAATGCTACAGTCGTTATTGTGTATGTTGCGTATGCCTACTTTTTAAATGATTCATTTTGAGACCAAAAATTTTACATAGTTAAAGCTCACTAACCAACTATAAAGATAAACAAACAATAAAAAATGTTTTTTTCTTACAAGGGAGAATGTTCTTTATTACATATCATGATCTCTGGCCTAGTATATAGTACTTAACTCAATAAATATTTTCTGAATTAATAAGCATGGAATATTGAGGATAATTTTTTTGTGCTGATGGCCCAAATTTTGGGGTGTGCGTGGGTAGGGTAAGTGTAAAGAGAGATTTCATAGACAAAGAACATTCTAATCACCAAGGTGCAGCATGAGCAAAGACTGAGACAAGAAAGAGCTGGGCCTGTCTGAGTTTCAGAAACCAATCAGTGCTGAACGTATTCCCAACTCCAATCTTCAAAGGAAAACCCATTCCGATTTCTTAGATTTGATTTCTGGCCTTTGGTTTCCCAGGACCTTGTGCACTGATCACCTGGACTTACAGTTATTGGCTGCTCTGTCCATCTCCTTCACTGGAATTTGAGTGGCTTCAGTGCAAATATCAGTATCTTAGTGGTTTGTTTGTTTGTTTTCAGTCACGGCACCTAGGACAGAGCTTCATGCGACACAAGGTGCCAAATGCACATGTGCCCGAATACCATCTTTCTACAGCGCAAGAATCAGTCATGGTGTTGACCCAAGAAGGGATCAAGTCAGTCACAATCCACAAATAGGTGGAAGGGGCAGGAAGAGAATCACAGAAAAGGGCCATGTTTTGAAAAGAAAAGGGCCATGTTTTTTAACACATGAAGGGATTTCAGCCTTTATTCTCCTTTTCCAGAAACATAAAAATAAGAAAGAATTTAAGATCTACCACATATAAGTCACCACAGGAAAATAAAAAATAAATAATACCATATTCTGGATTCTGTATCCCTCAAATCATAGTAACTATAGTAGAAAATTATTATCACTGAAGCACTTTAAATATTTTCTAAATTCTTACATACTTATTATCACATTTTGTCCTTTGTTGACTATACCAAAAGGCCATTTTTAATGACTAGAATGTCTTTTAGAGTCCAAATTAGCTAGCTTGGGAAAAGAGAGTCATTTCAGGTATTTTTAATATCCAAGATAGAATTGAGAATTGAAAGGGACATTTGAGAGCATCTGGCTCATTAAGAACTTGGATGCTGAGATCAAATGTGTGAGGTAATTTGCTAAATATCATATAACTAGTCAGAAGCAGAGTCATGGCTGGAACCCTGGTCCCTGAGTTGCTGATTAGTTCATGTCCTATTACACTAGTCATAAAAGAAAGTGAGGATTTGGTTTATGATGAAATTAGCAATCACAAAAGTTAGGCACATAAGAAATAATGAACAAAAAGAAGGTTGAAGAAACACTACTAATCAGAAATTAATTCTTTCAACGTTTTTGTTCCTGTTGCATTTTTTTAAAAATTTGAGCACTATTTAAAAGTGTTCGTCAATCCTTACGTCGGTAATAAAATGCCTACAGTCAAAGAAAGGAGCTTATTTAGTATAAAGTTATTTCCTGGGAGTTCCCTGGTGGTGTAGTGGCTAGGCTTCGGCGCTGTCAGTGCTGTGGCCTGGGTTCGATTCCCAGCCAGGGAACCACCCACATAAAAAAAAAAGTTATTTCCCACAAGCAAGAAAAAGTGGGTGAGGTTGGTATTAAAAATAAGTAAATACACATAATGTAAAGGACATAATGGGTAAAATTAAGAGAAAGGTGATAAAATCCATTACATAGAAAATGTCCATATCTTTAGGAAAGAAAAGTTGGGCCCATGATTATCTGTATCGATCAAGGGATATATCTCATAACCCAGTAAGGCTGGCAAAGAAACTCAGTCAATGCTGTGATGAGAGACGTTTTCAACCTGACAACTGACAAATAAATGGAGAAATTCTTGAAATCATATAAGCAAACTGGAAACATTCAGGTTCCCCAGAGTGACAGTTATGCCAATAAGTTACAAAAGAGTAATCATCATCCTGGGTTAAGTTCTTGCTACAAATAATAAGAAAACTGGACAAATATGTGTACAACTGTTTCCAAGCATTGGGCATTAGACAGCTCAGGGCTGAGATCACTGACACAGGACCATCTCTGCCCTAACCTCCGCTTCTTGCCCAGAGCATTCTTCAAATCACACCACTGGGCAATAGAACCCAAACAGAGAGCTGAAGTCTTGGCGGGTGGAAGAGATCAAACTCAGAGTTCATAGGAGTAGGTGCTGGTGGAGCTTGCCAGGCAGAACACATAGACGAGGGAGCTGTATGGAGAGAGGAGAAGCTCCACACATCTGCAAAGGAGTCCCCTTGGGGTTTTGGCTGAATGCTGAACTGAAAGTGCACAAAGCAAGATGCCATGAGGCCTGATTGAAAACATTTTCTTCTTTGGCAAAAACATCTCTAAAATACTGTAAGAACAAAAATAATTAGCTGCAGTTGACTAGAATTTGTCCTAGTCAAAGATTTTTGTAGACAAATTAGATAGATACCTTATACATAAAATGAAATTAAACACCACTTGCACAAATTACCTATTTCCTAGGGTAATGGAGATTTTATTCTTTGCAATATTTTTAGAAAATAGCCTATATATCTTGTTTTTATTGAAAATGGCTCACATGTCTGGACAATATGTATTGCAGGTATGCAATTTTTAAAAAAATATTTTGGTCTTTATTGAATTGGAAATGTTCCAATATAATATAAATAACATAGTAACAGGTTATTTGGCATTATTTTTTTCCATAAGACTTTTCTTATTCAAAGATAACTTGACAATATTTCTGTGTTTGATTTCTCTTTATTTCAGTGGCTGAAACAAAAGGCATGTGTATGTATGTACACCTTAAGCAATTCAAAAGCCATGTCCTTAATTGTAGTTATATAATGGAGAAGACTTTACATTTGTTAGAACAGGAGAACAATTGCAGAAAGACTGCCTCTATAATACAGGCTTTATTCCTATACCTCTGCATAATCATATACTATTGAAGAACATTTCAACAAAAGATAAAGGGTTGAATTTCCTTACGAGGAACACACACACACACACACACACACACACACACACACACACACACAATGAATGCTTCAACATTCAAATTAAAATGAAGGCAAAGTTGTCCATAGTCTGCTCATAATTGCCTTTTCATGTAACTACTTCTAAAAACTCTCCAACAATTACCTATCTGAGAAAAAAATGGGCAGGTTCCAAAACATTGAACTCAATCCTTTGTACCATTGAGCAGCCTCCTTTAAAGGGGGCATTTTCATTTACCTTCTGATTTACAAAAGGAGCCCTTTCTAAGTCTCCATCATAGGAAATCAAACAGAGATCATGTGACTACCAATAAAAATCTGTGAGAATGGTGCACCTTAAGTGCTGGGCACCACTTAGAGTGTGTGGAAGGGCAAGAATCAACTGAGTGGGCGTTTCTGCTTTTTGACAATGTGGCCAGATTTCAAAGCATTTAACTGATATTTTAGAAGACACGGAACAGTGTTAACAATAAAGTTATTTAAGATGTAATCACACATTCTATTGCAGATTTTTTGCTTTATGTTTGAAGAACACCCCTTTCAATTGACTTATTTTCTCATGTAAATGAACTCTGTGGATTTTTTTCCTTCTCCACTGGGCATGAGTTCTACACCAAGAAAGTCCCATACTACTCACCGGACCATCCGAAAATATTTTACCAACTGCTTTATCAAATATATGTGCCAAAGGATGAAGCAAAGCAGGGCATTAGATTTTGGTGAAAAAGTGAGTTTGACACAGAAATATCTTCTTATGTAGACAATTAGCAATCAAACAACTTATGTAACATTCTTCCTGGATTCATTGAGTTCTAGGCTATTTGTGTCAAGTTGTACTGTAGGTAAGACTTGCCCTGTGCCCTCAAACCATGCTGTTTTCTTCTCATCTCAGGTATCCTATGCTCTTATTTCGTTACTATGACCAAGTCACTCCCTATTGTTTATTTTCGGAGTAATGCCCATGTCCCTTTAGAAGATATTAATAGGATTCTATTCAGGGTCCAAAGTCTTGTTTCCCCCTTCCTGCTCCATGCTTTACTATTTAATTCTCAAAAAGGATCTACACTTTTATTTTTAATCTCTGGGTCTTTGTCTTTACTGTTGATGCTAATAGAAATTCTATAACTATTTCCCACAAGCTGCCTGAATCATACCCAACCATCAAGGCATATGAAACATTCTCTATGAAGCCTCTATTAATTATCTTCTGCCTCTTCTCTTTGCCAAAATATTTTTAGTAGTCCCATGCTACTCATAATGTACAGATACTTGTGTGCATGAGTAATCAGCTGCAATCATTCAATAATGTATTTATTCAATAAGTACTATTCACTAATTCTGCCACTCTAGGTGCTATAAAAAAACATTCTGCCTTTAAAAAACTCACAATCTAGTCATCTGAAAGCTATCCAGGTTCAAGGATAACTTTTTATTTATGTTTGTGTCTTACATAGTAAATAACTTTGTATTTCAAACATAAAATGTGGCCAATAAATGCTGAATTAAAATCCATGTAATTAAATCAATCCCAGCCAAAGTATTAGGAAATTATCATATTAATTTACTAAAGAGAATTTGTATTTTTAAAAATAATGAGCCCAAGGAGATTCCTAAGCACCCTTCAGTGATATGGCTTTGGGAAGATGGGCTATCCTAGAGCTTCTAAAATTGCAGCAAATAGCCGAATGCTTACTTCATGCATCTACCATATCCATAGAGGATGTGTTCCAATGCATACACAAGGAAAAGCAGAGCTAACTTTACTGTAGGTCTGGACACAGCCTTGGAACCCTGATAGAACGCAGTAATGTTGGGGGGGGGGGTGTCACTGACCGAAAATGAACGGGAATGGCCGTTTCCTTAGGAACTATGGCCACATGCAGGACTATAAACCCTGACAAAAGCTGCAAATTAGTAGCTCAATGAAAGAGTACTAAATTTTAGAGATAAGGAATTTGGCTTACCTGCCCACTGAAGACTGCTTCTTCTAATGGGTGATTTGGTTTATTAATCTTAAAACAGGGATATCTATGAGTTATGAGATTCATTTGAAAATAGCCATTTAATGAACTACCCTCACACACAGTGAAAATTAGTTCTCTCACTTGGGGAGCAGATCTTCAATCTTTTCTACAAGCAGGACCAGCAATTCTTAAGGTGACAAATAGCCTACATTTAGGAAAATATAACACTATGCTTACCAAACTTAATACCAGGCCAACTTTAAAAGACTTGGAAATTTGGTTTGAATGAGATAAACTTTCAAAAGGCCACCTATCCTTCAAAAGCCTTTCTGAACCCTTAGTTCCCCACCCTGTTGCCAGGGGTCCCTAAGTGGCCCTCCACCTCCTTTCCCACTAGTCTCCTCCTCCATCTTTTTGTGTCAGCTTCGCAGCTAGGCTCCTTCCAGAGCCCTACTCAGTCCCTTTCTCCTTATTCCTTGCAGTCTGGTTCCAGGCCCTTCTCCAGGGAGGCCTGTCAACCTCTCAGCTGGGTACCACTAGAGCTGCACTCAATATGTATATATATATCCTTTATTGGGTAGAAAATTAAAAACTTAGCAATTAAGAGAACCCATGAGTATGTTCTTCCCCAAAATGGTGCTCATAAAGCAGAATTTGTAGGTTCGGTTTTCAGGTGGTTTAGACTGGTTGGATTTCAATCAAGACTCTGACTAATGCTCTTAGGTGTCATGAAGGAGAACACGGAAGAAGAGGGTGGAGGGATGCAAACCTTCAAGGGCATCAGTAACTCATGCTAAAGTCTTCATTGCACTGAAAAGTTAAAATTTGTTTGGATTCCAACTTTGTTTAAATACTACCCTCTATTATACTGTGTGGTAAGAATCTTACTGCCTTTTTTTGTGGTTCAGCTGAAACATTAGAAGAAAATAAATTTATGATAGAATGATTATTGAGGATCTATTACCTGAGAAACACAGTATATAGTTACCACATTCTATAAGTAAACTGAATTAGCTGACTCATTTGAAAGCATTGAATATGTCTATCTAATTTGTTCTATGGGACAATAAGCAAAATTCCCAAACCATACCATCCTCAAAATGAATGCATTTTCCCGTTAGTAACGGCCGTCTCTAAATATCAGGGAGTATAGCAGAAGTTCAGTTGAAGCATAGTATTTTCCAAGGCAATGACAGTTATCTAGAAACAAATAAATTCTTTGATTTACTGGAATTAAATTACTACTTATAAACAGGAACAGTATTAATATGCCATTTTCATTAAGGTGCTAATTTATTTAACATGACTTAACTCTCCAGTGAGTACATATCCTGTGAAAAATGGCATTCTGAAGTAATGTGATTGCTAAATACTCCCAACAATGTAAGAACTGCACACATTCTTTCAAATTGCTTTGTAATGGCATTATAGCAAAAGGCTAAGAACTTATGCATTAGCCTACTTCTCTTTTTCTCATGACAAAATTAAAGATTCAAATATAAATGAGACTCGATTTCCATAAATGGGTACTTAGTTTTTGCATAATGGATTAAATTAGCAATTCTATTATTTTGTCCTTAAAACACTGTAGAGATTTTCATCATTGAGGTAGAAAAAAAAAAAAAATAAGGATGTAAAAGGTTATAGTGATGGCATACAGATAGACATAGAAAATACTGCATCAAAGCAATCAATAAATGTATGCTTTTGTGCAAGGTGAGAATCTAATTTAGATGGTTTCTAAATTGCTATTTATCAGCACACTGTTTACTGAATAACCAATTCCCACTATTTTGTAATTTTTATCATATATTTATAGTTTTTTGTATATAAAGGTATAAAGATTATACAAATTACTTGTAATCCCACTGTTTAAAGAATGATAGTATTATCTCTGAATAATTCTTTCCAATTTTACTTTACACGTTTTGTTTACAAAACTTAAATCATACTAATAATTTCCTAGTCAATATTTTACTTATGATTATATAATAAAAATTTTTCCCATTATAAAAAGTTATTTTAAAATATTTTTATGATTATAACAAAAACAGTTTCTACTGTCCAGCAGCTGGGCATTTCAGTAGTTTCTAACATATTTTCTATTTCAAGTAACACTGAGGTGAACATGCTTCTTACATTTCAGTCAATATCTTTGAAAACTTTTTAAGAATAGAATCAAGAGGAAAAACTGAGTCAAAAGAAATGCACTTTATAAATGTTCTTAGTGTGTATCACTAGTTTAATTTCCAGAATGTTCTACCCATTCACATTCAGCAATTTCTGAGTGTTCATCTAATCACAGTCTACTGCATGGAGGAATATCATGCAAGTTTTATGCTGAAATGTTTGGTGACTTGATGGGTAAAACATTGCATCAGATAGCATTTCATTTGTCTTTGTTTATTATTAGTTAAAATACATATATACTTGGAGAGCAACATGGCTGAATAAAATGTACCTTGTCCATAAATTTAGTTTCTTTAAAAGATTCAACAAACAAGTGTTGGCGAGAATGTGGAGGAGAAATCTGGTGCACTGTAGGTGGGCATATAAATTGCTGCAGCCACTATAAAAAATAGTATGAATTCCCTCAAAAAATTAAAACCAGAACTACCATATGATTCAAGGTCCTAGTTCTGGGTATAAACCAAAGAAAACAAAATCAGTATCCCAAAGAGATACCTGCACTCTCATGTTCATTGCAACACTATGCACAGGTATTGCAAGGATGTGTCTAGATGCCTCTTCTTTCTTAGATGCCCTGTTAATGAGTCATTTCTTTGGAACTGAAAACCTTTTTACATTATGCTATAAATCATTACTTCTGTTCTAATGGCCTTGGCTTCTCTCATGAGAATGCCTATAAATATTACTTTGCATTTCCTTTTTTAGTTTTTCCCATATCCGTAGATTGCTTTCTTATTATTTTTATTTATGTGCGTTTTCCGCCACATTTTGGAACACTGTCCTAAGTCTATCCCCCCATAATGAGATTATATGAACTCGATGTATGCCAGAAGTTCCCAAGAGTGGCTTTCTGTTCATCACTGTGGAACTAAATACCAGTAATAGTAATGAAGCCAAGGCCTAGGTCTATTCGCACTGCACAATTCATGAGACATTCTATTTTCTGTTGGAGCTGTGCAATGAAGTAGATGTGCCTGCATCCCAGTCTAGACCGGTTAAATCAGAATCTGGGTGTGGGGTAAAGTACTGATATTTACTTTTTTAAGTGTCTCCAGTTGACTGTACTGTGCAGCCGTGATTAGGAAGGTCAGGACAGGGGTGGGGGTGGGGGACGATGGCATATGTGTAGGGCTGATGACAAGTTCTGAAACGTATTAATGCTCAGTGCATGTTAGACAACCTCACCTTCAGCAGCAGCAGCATTTAATTATCCACAGTCGCAGTTAATTCTTTAGCACTGATTTTAACACACTTTTGCTGTTTTATTTGTTGTGTGTGTTATTTTAATTCCTTCCTTACTCACCCTTCTGAGTGTCTGCCTCATATTCTCACCTTTGAGCTATCCTTTTCTGTTGCATGAAGATCATGTCTTCTTTATCCTATGAAGGATGTCAAGAAACTTTCTAAACTTATTTTTAGTAATTTATATGCCATTTTTAAAATGAAGAGCTCTGTCAAGGCTTAGTTTGGTTAATGGACAAGTTGGGCAGCTTGGCCTCATGCATTGCTGAGAACATCTCGTCAGACCTCCAGCTGAGTGTGGACCTCAAGCACAGGTCCTCAAGCATGGCTCTGCTGGGTTGGGGGACCTTGTCTCTTGCCACCTCTCTCTGGTTCTCTGACTGGCTGAAGAGATGGAATACATTCTACATGTATTGTCAGTAGAAATATTCCAACTCCATTCACTTTTCTGAAGTTCTCACTCAACAAATACTTACAGGGTGCTATTTCATGCTGGGTGATTTCCTGTCCTAGGGCTAGCGAATACAGGGGTAAGCAAGCTAGATGACACCCCTCATGGAACTTACATGATAGTGCTGAAAGCAGACTGCAAACCATTATACACATGAATGTGGTCATTTTCTTAGTGCTATGTCACATTCAGAAAAAGGAAATGAGACAGTGTAAGAAGGGTCAGGAGGTGGGCAACATTTACTTGCTCAAAATTCACTTCCTGGAACGCAGTGTGCCACTACTAGCACTGCTGTCCTGATATTTCCTAGGACGTGGCAAGTTGTCAGTGGGTACAGAGGAGACGTTCTACCTCAGAAAGCATCTGCAGGAGACTAGTTGCCGGGTGTTCTGCTTGGTCCAGAGTCAGGGCCTCTTTGCCAGAGAGCAGAGTAGCAACGAGTTGTCTCCCTACTGTCCTTTGGACCACTAGGGCTTGATCGATTCCAAGTGAGAAAGCATGTATCAGTTACTTACTAGTTCTCAGTGAGGCCCAAACTGTTAAATTAATGAAAGTGCATCCAAGACTGACAAGAGCATTATGGTCAGACGTAGTTGAAAAATGATTATGCTCTTTTCGTTCCAGGTTAAAGAGCATTTTGAGGGAAATTGAGAATAGCAGCTTCTGCCCCAACTGGCCCAGCACGCTTAAACGCTGCCTCCCTTCTGTGCGCTAGGTGGGAAGCTCCATGAAACAGCTCTTTGGCTGTGTTCCAAGGCCTTCAGACCCTTCGTTCCACCTTCCTTTCCTGCTCATGTTCAATGTCATCGTGTCTTTACTTTTAGTGTCCATCGCATCGTTCCAGTTTCTGCTCATCTTCTTCAGATTCTTTTATTCAAATTGTCTCCTTGGTACCTTATTCTGGCTTCATCACTGGACATTGACCTTCATTTCTTCCATAATCCCACAGTGTGTCACCTTTCTGACTCTCTCACTCAAACCAGACTTCCAAGTGAAGTTGGGTTAATCGGGCACCCTGAAATTCTATTTGTTCTTCAGAGGAGTTTAAATGACTAGCCAGGTTAAGCCAGAGGTCCCATTTAAATATGTTAGTAAATGGCTTTTAGTAAGTGTTGCTACCCTAGCTGATGCCAGGCAGAGTGTTCAGATATTGAAAATACAGCACAGAACAACGTAAAAAGATCCCTGATCAAACATAAGTAATAGTGAAGGGAGAAATAGACAAGTCAACTAACAATTTTAAGAGATGAGCACAGTGATTAGAAAAACTCAGTGTTATCTGAGATCAGGCATCCATCCTTGATTTGAGTTTAATGACAAGCAGTTGTTTAAACTAGGACCTAAGGGGTGAAGTGAAGGAGTGAACAAAAGAAAAGAGATGAGAGGAAAGGAGTTTTTAGAAGCACTGAACTTTAACCCTGACCATGCTCAGGTAATGAGATCAGCACGACTTTCCTGGGCAGACAGCAAATGGGGGGCGGGGGGGTGTTAGACAGGAAAATCTTCATCAGCTTTCAGAGTACAGCCAGGGCAGGAAGCCTCCATTACCCTCAGTGTGACAGAGAGACCTTCTTTGTGTATTGGCATTTTTGTTCATTTATTCATTCAGCAACTAGGTTTACTATTTCAATGCAGAACAAGATGTTGGGCTGCAATGCCAAGGATGGGAGGTATGACTCCTGCTCTCATGGATTTTACTGCTATTGCCTTGCCATGTGGTGGGGCCTTCTAGGCCATTGGGTTCTAGTGAATTCTCTAAAATCAATTTAATAGAAAATACCCATAGTTAGGTAAGCGAGGAATAAAATAAGACATATAAGAAGAAACAGAATGGGGAGTTCCCTGATGGTGTAGTGGCTTAAGGCTTCGGCGCTGGCACTGTCAGCGCTGTGGCCTGGGTTCGATTCCTAGTCAGGGAGCTACCCACATACCAAAAAGCAAAAAAACAAAACAAAAAACAAACAACAACAACAACAACAAAAGAACAAAATGAAGGAAAGGAACCGAGGCAAGGGAGAAGGAGAGGGAGAGAGAGAAAGAAATAGTGCACTAATGATGGATAAAGGCGAAGCACCATGAAGAGATTTCTCAGGTACAGGGGGCTGCATCCCTGTGATGTCGTGGTCTTTCCAAATGAGGTTTGGAGTAACTAGTATGCCTCGCTCAGTGCTTTGTGCATATATGAGTAGGTGCGTGCCAAATATTTTATGGCATGTATCAAAGGATAGGCAGCCTGGGGCATTTTTTGAGTGCTTAGGAGCTCATTTTCAAAGAAAATTGTTCATGAATCTCACTGTTGCCAAGAAACCACATGCCTTCAAACCAGCATTGCAGTGTTGCCTTTCATCTTCGATTTCACTGTAAGTTTTAAGATCTTAAACCAACTTCTCCAACCTGAAAACCTTAAGAAAATCACTCTAGCAACTGTAACCTCTGCGCTGTTAAGAAATGGCTTACTACAGTGACTAAAACCACAATTACCTTCTTGGGAAAAAATTATTTTAACAAAAGAATAAATGGGTAGAAAGTGCATTCCATGGATATCCTGTATTATTTATTAATTTTATTTCAATGACAAACTATTTATTGATCACTTATTAAATACAGGGCCCCAGGGGAGGCTATAGCTCCTGCCCCTAAACAAGTTAATGACCTTACTATGCAAGGAAAATAAAATAGTCCCATTATGAATTTTAAAATACCATATATGTGCTATAAGAGAATTGAAAAATAAATGCAAAAGAAGGAAGAAATTACATCAGATTGGGGGACCAAGAAAGTATTGAAAAGACGACAGTACAGATAGTTTCAAAATATTACTAAAATTTCAAAAAATAAGGAGATAGATAAGAGACCATCTAGTTGGAAGAAATGGCATAAGCCAAAGCACAGAGGCACAAAGCTCATGAGCTGTTCAGGGAAAAGTCATGTTCATCTGGAGCAGTAGGTAACACAAAGCAGCAGTGACAGAATCAGATGATACTGTGGAGGGCCATGAGTACATCAGTAAAATAACGTAAAGCAACTGTATTTGTTGTCAAATAAATGATATCGTAAGAGCTTTTCATCAGAAAGATTATAGTCAGCAACACTTATAGGATGGATTACAGTAGGGAAAGATGAGTTTAAAATCAAATGCAAAAAAACAAAAAGAAAGCAGTAAGCATTAAGGTTTGAGGGTCCCCAATGAGTTTCCACCCTCTTGTCGATGGTCAAGTTCTGGATCAGCTGAAATTAATACAGGAGATGGCAGATGAATATAAAAAGTGTTGAAGTGCAGCGGCAATGAACTTCCTAATATGGTACCCCAGCGTTAGATAGATTTACCCATATGCTGACTGCTCTGCAGAATTTAGGATATAAAGGAAGAGAGGTAGGAAGTGGAGGGGGTTATACTAAGTGCTAACACCAGGAAAGGAGAGAGGGAAGGGCCAGATAAAGGAAATTAATGGAAATAAATAAATTGGTAAAAGATTGCTGAAAACTGAGGACCAGTGGAGGCAAGCTCTGTAGTGGTCTCAGGCGGGGGAAAGGGGCCCTTTTGAGACAGTTCAAAGAATATACGCAACCAAAAAGTAATTCATGACACTAAACCTAGACATTCTCTAATTACATTGTGCTTGAAGCACATACGCTATCAGATGCAAGTCCTTTAGGCTGAACCGATAATGAGCCTAATGCTTTGGTGAAAGACTGATCACACACACACACACACATGAAATAAAGAAATGAGCCAATTATTTTACTAATTCAAGCTTCTATACCACTAAACCAATTTATTCAATATTTTATATCAAAATATATTTTCATGCTGAAAAAGTACCAAATAGCTCTTTTGATTCAGGGAATCTTAAGAAAAAATGTGCCTTGTCTTCTTTCTGTCTTATTCCAGAAAGCAACAACTAATATTATTGTGTGGAGCAGGAAATTTTCCATGCTATTTCAAGAAGAAAACCTTAGCTATGTTGAGGATTAAGTCATAACTTATCCTCTTCATTTTACTACTAATTCTTCAATATTGTTTTTCTTTATATCCCACATTTCTTAAAAATCCCAATTTTTAAATATGACTCTATTTTTCAGGAACATAGGATTAACCCTGTGTCATTAGGCCAATAAAATGAAACAGATTTCAGATATCTTGGTCATTCAGCCTCTGCAAATTTATTTGATGGGATAGTAGGAGTCAGAATTAAGAGGGAAAGACAGTCTAAGAGAATTTGACATTTACAGGAATGCCTACCATTTGACAACATTATATACACTGCCACAAAACATTTTCAGCCTATGCATTGCCCCCATTCAGGGATTATGGAATCAACTTGGGCCATGACAAGGCTTGTAAAACATTAAATAGAATAAAATAAAAACAAAACACAGATATACATAGATAGATATACACACACACAAGTTTGGCTTAGAGACACTTCTGTCTTGGTTATATTTAAATACATACATACATATGCATCTGTGAACCCTAGTTCATTATATAAACTGTATTTTGGGCTGTGGATTTATGGGTCACCTTAAGGTGATCACTTGAATGGTTTTGGCTGGTGGGGATCCACTCCACTTCCCACAGCATCCCAATTTGCTTTCGAGGTAACGTTTGGGTGGAAATCCTCAGGTTGGGTTCCGTGGAATCCGGAAGGGGCCAAATTAGCCAACTGGGTAGTCACACTCGCGACTTGGAATCTTAAGCAGGTGCCACACAGATGGAAGACATGCATAGCTGGCACCCACCCGGTCAGGTGGGAGCTTCCAGACCATCCTGATTAGGCCATGAGACCACCACTGTGGCACCTGCTGCCTTCATTTCTGCCCATTGCTGCCCAGTCTCTAGCTTCGTGTCAATATTTTAAGTCCTGATAAATGCTTTCTTTGCTCATTAGCGAAAGTCAGTTTTTGTTATTCTAATCAAATCACCCTATACATACGTGTTGTCGCATTTAAATCTGAAAACCATTGTGTGATGCAGGTAAGATTCATTGGTGATCTGGTCATTTTGCCTATGATCATCTTGAAGGTAAGGAATTCAGATCAGACCACTGTGACTTAAACTTTATACGCATTCTGTTAAATAAATACACTGAGCTGGCAACAGCAGACAGTAGCATATTTCACATGCAGAATAATTTTATGCAGAGGCTTTGTCAAGGAATAGTTCTTATTTTATTTGAGTGAATCAAAATCAATAGTTTCTATTAGTTTCAAGGTAAAATTCAGTAGTCTTGAGATTAGGTTTGAAGATTATGCACGCTGAGAAAAAATACAGTTTGGACTGTTTTGCTGGTATTTTCATTGATTTTTTTAAGAAACGTCTATCATCCTATTAATTGCATCCCATTTGCAATAAACCAGAGTTCTTGAACTCTCAAGATCTATCAAAAGAAAGTGAACAGCTCAAAAATTATCCCAAGAAATGCAATGTCAACAAGCTAGACATATACTGGATAATTCAGCTGAACAGTCCTATTTTTCATCAACATTATAACTTCAGCTTCTCCATCTCTCTAACCCTCCCCTATACACAAATACACACACACACACACACACACACACACACACACACACACTCGTTTATTCCTGTGAATTATTTTTGTCACCACCCCTCCACGCCTACCCCGTAAAAAGAACAGTGCTCGTCTTTTTAGTCTGCACTTTTCAATGGCTTTCCAACTGTATCCCTAAGTCAAGCCTCAATTTCCTCGAATCCATACTTTCCATTGCTGCCAGAGCACAGCATGATTTTTCTACCTTTCAGGCTGAAAACTTCTCATGGACTTTCCATTATTTAAAGAAGAAATTTTAATACCCTTATTTAAATACATAGTAAAATTCATCAATATTTTAAAGTTTGGATCTTCCAAACACATACTCGGTTCTGTGCCTGTGCCTCAGGGCACGTGTAGAAATGCCCTCTTTCAAGGGTCTCACTCATCTTTTAAAACCCCGTTTTGCTGTTACCTCCTGCAGGAAGTCTTCCCAAATATTTCCTAACACCATCAAAGAGTTAATTACACTCTCCTTTATTATCTCTGTCTCCTGTATATACAGTCTGTTGCTCATTCATTTATTCAATGAAATGTTTTTACCAAGACACTGTTCTAGACTCTGGAGATATACTAGTGAATAAAACAGACCAAACATCAACCCTCGCAAGGTAAAATAATCAGTAAGCAAAATATAGCACATTACAGGGAGACATAACTTCTTATTAAAAAAGAAGGAAGTATCAGGAGCAAGGGTGACAGTTCTATGAGGGTGGCCAGAGGAAGCTTCCCTGAGATGCATTTCAGGGAGGACATAAAGGAAATTATGAAGCTGGGAATGTCCGAGGGAGAGCATTTCAGGCAGAGGGGGCTTTAAATGCAAAGGTGTGCAGGTAGGAGTGAGCCAAACAAAAATGGAGAAAGAGCACCTGGAGTCAGGAGTAAAGACGCCGTCAGAGGAGACCAGGTCATGGGAGATTTGGGCACAAGCTTTGAATGAGATGAGAAGCCACTGAAGGGATCAAAGTAGATAAGATACAGGATCCAAGGAGATTTATAAGGATCACTGGGCACGAACTCTGCCCAAATCAAATGCTGATACCAGATTAGACAGACAAGGTGTCTTTACTTTTCATGTGATGCCTGTGACAAATGTGAAAACAGAGCATCTGCTGCTTTTGCCCTAAGGTCATTTCCAACCCAGACCTGCCAGATACATACAGAAAATCCGTCCCTCATTTCTAATATTTGAATTTTAGGTCACAAATAACTCAAAGGAGAATAATGTATGCTCTTTCTCTACTGCCCGTTTGTGAGTATGACATTCACATCTGAAAATAAAATTAATGCAAGGACAAATATCAAAGGGTACTGGAGTTTGAAAAGCACTATGCAAAGAGGATTGGGAAACTAATTTGGAAGTTGTCTTACTTTAAGGACCTACACCAATTAAAATTAAAGAGGGAGACAGAAGCCACAGTGGCAGGGAGTTGATATTTAAGATGTCTGATTGGGAGAGGGTTAAAGAGGAAGGTTTACAATGCATTCTTATCATTTTAATGGAGGCAATTCTCTGTCTGTGGTCACTTATATGGTCCTGTTTGGAAAGAGATAGACGGCTGCTCAAGTTTCCACTGAGACTTATCATATATTCCTTCAAGGATCTCATTTTTCAGCCTGAAAATTATTAGAGGAACTTCATGAATCAAACGATTGCACCTGGACTGAAAAGTAACATGTTAGAAACCCTGAAGTTCTTTAAGACATTTGTCTTACTAAAATAGTTCCATCTGTCACCTTAGAGCCAAGAGAAGCACAGGAAATTATGGTATACTTTCCCTCATCTTTATGTAATTTCTTAGTTCTCATATTGAAATATTTCCAGTAATATGCTCCTTAACTTTATCAGCTGCATAAAGCATCTCACCACTGTATCTGCGTAGAAACGTAGGTGAGGTTTATATGAAGTGCGTAATCCAGAGAGCTCTGGAACAAGGCGAGTCCAGTCCTGGGCCCACCACACACACTGTGTAACGTTGGTCAACTTATTTAACCCCTCTGTGCCTCAGTTTCCTGCTCTGTAGAAAGAGTCTGCAACAGGGTTGTCCAACCTTTTGGCTTCCCTGGGCCACACTGGAGGAAGAAACGTCTTGGGCCGCAGACAAAATACACTAACAGTAACAATAGGTTAAAAAAAAGTCACAAAAAAACCCTCAATGTTTTATGAATTTGTGTTTGGCACATTCAAAACCATCCTGGGCTGCAGGTTGGACGTGCCTGGTCTACAACTTCCCTTACAAGTTAGTCTGTCAGTTAAATGAGATAATAAATAAAGTGCTTAGAAAAGTGCCTAAAACAATGGAAGACCTCAATCATACTAACTACGTAAAAACACACAGAAAGCTCTGGGTAATACCAAATACCTGTGCAATATAGTAATTGTGCACGTAAAGTCTTCGACGTCTAAAAACAATTTACACAAGTGCAGCAAACCCCTTGTATGTCTGCCTGCCTCTATTACATTCATCACCATCCAACTTACCCATCTTGGCAGTAATTTAGTCAGCTTTTCTCATATTTCTGCAACTTTTTGCTCCTGAGGCCTAAGTTCTGGTCACCAACAGGGCTTTTTAGACAGTTACACTGCTGTCGACTACCCTACAGGAGGAAGATGAAAAGCCAGGGAGAGGCGGAGGGAGGAAGAGAGAGAGCAGAGAAGGAAGTCTTTACTACGTATGCAGCTCCCGTCTGGAGACCGAGGGCATCACCGGAACCCGGATCCGACTCCTCCCCGACAATGAGGACCCAGCATCCGACAGAAGGTCCTCAGGGAACACCCGGGGTAGGGTCTGTTCCTCCGTGCACAGATAGACCACGACCAGATGAGTCTCTAAACAGTAGGCTTATTTTAACATACATATAATATCTTATTATATATCCTTACATATATTATTTGTGTACTGTTTTATATAACAGAATATGTACTTTAGCATATATAATTATATATTGTATAATAGTATATAGTATATAACATAATAAATCGCATAACATACGATATATATTTTTTACATGTCCTCATATGTATGAGGGCTGTCCAGAAAAAATCTAGCCAAAAATGCCTCTATTTTTTATATTACATGGCTGCATACTTTCCAGACAGCCCGTGTGTGTGTGTGTGTGTGTGTGTGTGTGTGTGTGTGTGTGTATGTATGTATGTAATTCTTAAGTGGCTTTAAATTGATTCCTCTAAAATAGTGGCCCAGCTGCTGTCAGAGTTGTTCTGTTTGGCCTTTCCTAAAATCTGCCTCCTTCATCTGCGCGGCTGTATCACTGCTTTACAGGCAGCTGGGGGACCCGCAATAGCCTTGCCAGCTATGAAAGGGCACTTGATTCCAAGCTGTAACCAATGGCTACCCTTCCTGGAGAATATAGAATGGGGGCTGAGGGCAAGTGACATCTCTTCTCACCAGGAGATTGACCTCACACCAGGTAAGCATGGGTGCTGACTGACTGACAGCCCCATGTCCCTCGATGTGAGCTGAAGGAAGAGAGGAAGCTGCTCCATGAGGGAGAGGGGACTATTGTGCAGAGGGTCAGAGATGGGAGAAGATTCTATTGGTATCTCTGTGCCAGTACCCATTATTTTTCTAATATCAGGATGTGGTCTTCACCCTATTATAAATTCATCGTGTTCATCTAAGTTGGCTCAAATAGGTTACTGTATTTGTAACCAAATGAGCCTTTATTAATATGCCCAGTTTAATCAAAGTATCAAATGCATCAAGTACCTATTATATGTCATCTATTGGGTATACAAAATGAAAAATATGGTTCTGGAATTTTAGATTTAATGATTGCATTGATCATGAAATAATGGATAACAACTACATATACTGTGATAGAATATGGTAAACTGACCCTTTTGTGGAATGTATCTAGGTATAGCTATTAGTAAAGACTATTTAACCCTTGGTCCCTCAGCACAGTTCTTCCTTTGTTCTCCTCTCTGCTGCAGGTGTACATGTACAGACTTGACTCCTGTAGGTCACCAGCTCCACCTTCCAAAGCTTTTATAAGAAGTCATCTTCTTCAGTTAGGTGATGAGCTCCCACTGAACCCTGGCCCTCCATAAAAGCCTGATCTGGGAATACTACTGACTCTGCAAGCCAAATCATCTGTCACCAGAGCTATGCTCTCAACTAGAGCAAACTACTCTGGTCCAACCATGGCGAGTCACCTAAGTAGCAGGTACACACCCTTATATGCAGAGCTGTTGAAGGCACATTGGTCCATGTTCCTGCTCACTAGAGTGATTTCCTAATGACAAAAACATTTGCCTTGGAATGTTATAGACTAAGCCTCCAAGCACAAATAGATGGCCCATTCATTTATTGTTGCTCTTGACTCTGTAGAATTTTTAAAAATTATGATCATGATGTAATTCAGCCTTGTTTAAAATTAAAAGTTAATATCAGAAGCTAAAAGTTTTTAACAGCAGGAACTTTGGGAGCTCTTGAGAAAAGTTGAGCTGTTGAAACAGGGCTTGCAGAACACGATGCAATGAGCTGGCCACTCACTATATATCATCTTAGATTGCAAAGATGCTGAGACAGTCCTGAGACCATAGGATTAGACAGCAGAAGATAAAGGGTGGAGATGGGGAAGGAACAATATCCTAAGCTTTCAGACACAGAGCCATTATAATAAAGTGCTTGCAAGATAGAGGTAGACACAGTAGAAGCTAGTCATTGTTCATTCTTCTTATTAGCCCTATGACCTCTCAGGCACTAAACAGAGAAAAATAATAACCAGATTCAGGAAGGTCTGGGAAGAGCACAGAAATGTCATGCAACTGGTTTTATAGTGGCTCATTTAAAAAAATCTTAGCAGAGTCAAAAAAATTTTTTTATTATGCTCTAACTATTCGAGAATCTTTGGGGGCAGGGTATGACCAAATTAGAAAATTTTCTTCTGTAAGTGATGCACATGAAAATTGCTATCTAATGTCAACCAGATATTTCCCATACTGATTATTTCTGGTTCTCAAGGATCCTCGAAATCTAATCCTTTTCCACTGATCCTGTGTTATAAAATAAGGCAGAAGACTGCCATGGAGAGAGCCTAGGTCCTGAGGGCAGATGGAGCTGAGTACGTAAATAGGGCTCTTCTGCCTGCTAGCTGTGTGACACTATTTCCTGTGTTATGAGGATTCAGGCTTGTCTTAGTCAGTGAAGCCTTCTATAACAAAATTCCATTGGCTGGGTGGCTTATAAATAACAGAAATTTCTTTCTCATAGTTCTGGAGTCTGGAAGTCTGAGGTCAGAGTGTCAGCATGATTGGATTCTGGTGAGGAATGTCTCCCAGGTTGTACATAGCCATTTCCCTGTTGCAGCCTCACTCGGTGGAGAGAGGATGAGGGGTGCTCTAAGGTCTCTTTTACAAGGGCACGGATCCCTTCCAGAAGGCTCCACCCTCATGATCTAACTATCTCCCAAAGGCTCCACCTCTCAATATCATAATATTGGGGTGGGGGTAGGGTTTTAACATATGAGCCAGAGGGAGGGACACAAACATTGAGTCCATAAGAGAGAGGTGTCCATGTAGGCTATTTGTCACAGTTCCAGACATGCAGCAGGCACATCATAAATGTAGGTGATAGAAGCACTACTCACCAGGAACTCTTCACCCTAGACAAGATGGTGTTGTCACTGTGACCCTGAGTACATTATATCCATGTGTAACCTTGAACTTTTGCTCAAGCTATTCCTAGGAATGCTACTTCTTTTCATCTCCAGCTGGTATTCAAGTCAACTATAAGGTCCTCCATCCCTCTCAATCTTGCGAGATACTTCTTAACTAAAATGTCATAAATCTGGCTGACAATTCTTTCATTAGCCTAAGGTCTTCATGGTTCTTGGTCCTAGCATCCCAGTTACTGAACAAGCCAGACCCTTCTGCATTAGACAAAGAGAAAATAACAAAAGGACATTCACTGTCTGTGGGTCCTCAGTAGGTATTTTATGAAAGTACTGAATGAAATCTTTCCTCTGCCTGGTGGGGATGGGGATGAGGATGCTGACTAGGGCTAGTATAGAGAGATTTACCATAAAAAAATGAAAGCCTGAATTAGAATAAATTATTCAGAACAGGGCTGCAAGCCAATGGGGAATAAGCTGGAGTTAAGGAAAGAACCAAGATGTGCTGGGGCATCCTGGGAACCTAAGGGAAAGAAAGCATTATCGTGTAGGAAGAGCTAACAAGTGTGTGTCAATCACAGCTCGTAAACAAAATTTAAGTAGATAGATAGATGACGGATAGATGATAGATAGACAGATAGGTGATTGATAGGCAGTACTAGATTAATACATATAAACCATATTTTAAAAGGGTACCCAAACTTTTATCTAATACTATTCTAAGAAATGTTTCATTTCTGATTCCTCCCACATAACAATGAACTCCTCAAAGGCAGAGGCTGCCTTATTTTTCTCTGATTCTCCAGGTGATTCTCAAAACAAGTTTATTAAAAGAAATAAAATGTCAGATGTCTTACATATGTCCCATTTGTTGATGAAAATTAGTTTTGATAGAATGTCTCCCAGCTCAACTTTACATTTCAGTAGACAGCATCTTTCTTCCATAAGAGTGATTCTCATTTCCCTCAAAACATCTCAATCTTATAATGAGAAGCAGGTGTTCTTCTCATTTCTTAGATGGAAAAATTACGAAAAAAAGAGGTGAACAGAAGGCTCAGGAAAAGCAGGCAGCTGCTGAGGCAGGAGTGGATTTGGGTTATTCTGTGCCCCTGGCTAGCAGGCCTCACACGCTGATTTTCCTGCCGAATCTACTCCAGCAAAGCAGCCCTTTGCCAGAGCGGAAGCTGTGCCTCTTCCATAGTGGACCCACATTCAGCAGTCAAGTTCAGGTTCACTGCCTGAGATTGCTTATTTCAGGGCAAAATTCCTGGCAATGAAGGCTGTGCCATAGAATATGTCAGTAATTTGGGGCAGTTTATATTCACCTGGATTAGCCCCAAGCAACACAAGCTCTAAAGACATCACGCACATCGAGTGCCCAGCGTGAGCAGAAGCTCAGTAAGTGCCTGGACGTCTTCCAATGGTTCTTCCGAGCCTTCTTCATTCTTCTTCACCCTCTGGGAACCAGGGAACTGACCTTTATGACTGACACCAACTGGCCTTCCTGGTCCCTGTCTCAGCCCATATGATCCCCTACAGAAAATTAGAGAGTAGGAGGAGAGTCATTCCTGGCTCTCTTTCTTCCAGGCTGCAGTTTGGCCACTGGTTCTGTTCCTGTAATTGGAACTCAACTTCTGCCAGGTGGCCTGGCAGCTACAGGGGGTACTAGGTTTCAGTAACCACTCTAATCCCTTCATCTGGCAGGCCATGGCTTGCTTCGTGGTACCCTAATGGCTTTAACTTTGCCGCACCTTTGAAAAAAATGTCCCTTCATTATATTCTCCTCATGTACCCTTTCGGGTGCCTCTTGCGTTTCCTGCAAATATTTTGACAGGTATTTTCATGTTTCTTTCTTTGCAGGATAACTATTACAGCTAGAGGCAGATTGGTGGTGCTGCTATCCATGGCACTGAAGAATCTGGATGTCAGCAGATCAAGGTTCTATTCACCTCACGGTTGAGATTCAGATAAAATTGTTAAGGGAAGGGTTGGCTCCCACCAGGTCTGGTTCTAGCAGCACTACTCCTGTCATCGCATACAATTGCCCCAGGAGTCCTGCAAGTAGATATCATCATCTCTGTTTTACAATGAGCCACTGCCAGCTAACCAGCAGACATTTGCAGGGGGTTGGCAGGTGACTCCAGAGCTGGTATTCTTTCCACAACCTCACATTTGTCACTCCTCTGGGGCCGTTTTCTCCACCATAAAATGAGATGAATGAACTATATTAGTGGTTCTCAATCCGACAGTTGAATCACCTGGGGAACTTACAATACCCCATTCAAAACATCATCCTAGAGTAGTTATTAATAAATTTATAAACTACTTGCGTGACTCAGATGAGAACTATGGTTGAGACTACTGGAATAAATGTCTTGCAATGTTTCTTCTAATTCTAAAATGTTGTAATTCTGGTATTTTTTAACTTATTGCTTTAGCTTGGGCTTATCATAATTTAATACTGCTGTGTTTTTAAATCTGACAGTTTCTTTTTTTTTCTTCCTTCTAAGTTCTAGTAAGAAAATATTATTGTAGAAAACATAGACAGACATTTGTGTAAAATGTTGTCAAAGCATCCATCACCCTTATGGATCTTTCCTTGTGTGATGAGTAGAACCAAATCCATGCCCTCAAGGAACTTACTGTGTAGTGGGGAAACATACCCCCAACCAAATATTTATACCATAATGTGCCAAGAGGAGTGAAGGAGATATATGCATCGAATGTGTCAGTTTGGGAACCTTCTACAGAATAATCATGCCATGACCTATACCTTAAATCTTAGTAGAAAATCTCATAGACTTTTTTTTTCAGAGAACGAGTGGGTCAATTTCATTCAAATATGAATATAAACAATTCAGCCCATCTGAGCTGTGAATGCAGGTTGCTTGGCAACAGCTTTTACAGTTGTGTTATTTGCTCTGAAATGAGAGGAGCTGGTGCTTTTCTCTTTAAAACAAAGAATATTAATAACACCAATAATTATTTATAATTACTTTATGATTGTAAGTGAGTATTTATAAGTCTTTTATGTAAGATGAAAGAACTGCTTAATATTTTAGTTCAAGCAATTTTTGGAGTCAAAGTTAGGCAGCTTTTGGAAAAGTAAGATGTTTGAGGAAAAATGCTATAGTCAAATACCATCATTAATGGAGTATCCGACTGTCAGTCAGCTGACCCGGTTTCTTGAACTCAATGTGCATTTATTGAGCATACTTTTTATGCTTAACCCTCTCTAAGGTATTTTGTGGAAAGTGAGGATATACAAGGATGTATGCTTGGGAAGGAGCACAAAATGTGTCAAATGTATACACTCTTCGATTAAGGTATTTCATCAAATTCCTAAATCTTTCCAATTGACTTTACCCTAGGGAAGAAATACAGAGTATCTCCCAATTACAGATGTACCATCACAGAAAAAGCCATGGGCAGTCATAGGGAAAGAATGTTCTACCTCCTAATAGCAATAATTAAGGGTATAAAATTTATTCAATCCCACCTCTAAGTTACAGAGAAAATTTTCTACCATAATACCTCAATAACTATAGTAGAAAATACGTCTAGTGAAAGGTGGATTTTTTTCTTTCTTAAAAATTTTTTTAGATCAGGGAACAAAATGCCAGTCATACCACATGTCTACAACTTCCTGTAAAAACCCAGCTCCAAAGAGGGAGGCAGCTCCTTTATTCCCTACTCATATAAAATATGACAGCTAATTTATCCCACAGAATTAGATCCTTCTGGAGAGAGGTAAGTGGGTAAAATGCAAAATGTCTAACAAGCATGAATGTGAACAAATGTCCTCTTAAAAATATTGCTGTCATCTTTCAGTCCTCACAAAGATGATCCCGGTTTCCATGTCCTAGCCATCTTTCCTTTACTTATCATAATTACAGGTTAGCATATCATAAAACTAAATGGTAGGAAACCATTTTGGATATATGAACAATGTTTCCTATGTCGTGTTTGTCATTTCGTTTGTTATGGAGCAAACAAATGGAATCTAATTTGTCACAGCAAGCTCCAGCAAAAACCAACATGAAATAAACATGCAAAATGAAGGGTGTCAAATGAAGTTACGAATCCATTAGTTAGGAGCTGTGATTTGTAACCTGAGGTCATTGCAGCAATCCATACCTGGAGGTATAAGTGTCAGATTAGAAACAATTTATTCCAAATGCTTTTGGACATAAACGTTTGGTGCCCAGCATGGCTGGCTACATCAATCTTCAGTACGTGGTCTGAGCTCATTCCCTTGTAAAACGATGTGATTGCATCAACCTTGAACATCTAATCATATATCATCCTATCAGAAAGCCTGGCTTTACATGACTGAGAGGATGTAGAAATGGACACTACATAGTATTTTGCGCTAGCTCACTACAACACCAATCAACCCTCATTACTCCATTCACAGAGAAATGGAGGTGTCATTGATTCCTGCGGGCCAGGAAGTGGTGAGAGTGGGCAGTTCTCCCTTTGTCTGGGGCATCAGCTTCTCTGGAGGGGGTAGTGTGCTATGAAAAGGGAAATTCAACAAGATACCATAGTTTACACTTGGAAAACAAACTAAAATATATTGTTTCTCAGTACAAACTGAGTATATAATAAAGTGATTAAGAGTTCTATAAAATCTAGCCTTTACTCTCCGAACATCAGTGACTTTCAGTGAGGTGCATTAGAGAGTCAAGGGAATAAGAATTATAGCTATCAAAAATAAACATCAGAAATTGCAGTTTCTGCTTAGGATGCAGAAAAAAAATCTCAAAATCACAATTTATCTTGAATCCATAAGGTAGCAGAATCACAGAGTGAGCATGTAACCTTAAATCTAAAGAAAAGCAAATGTTCCCCAGAAGAAAAGACCCACTAGCCCCTGATGAACCCAATGCAGCTGCTGAGCACCCAGTGCTGTACAAGCCAGAGAGCGTAATTCTACTAGACGTTACCAGCTTGCTAAAGGTAGAATGTGAGCTAGTATGCCAGCGTATGGGTCTCGGGAACCCAAAACACCAGGGAACTGCATTTGCTGTCAGACTCTTCTCCACAAACCTCACTGGAGCCTACCACAATTGGCTGGAGGCATAGCAAGAGTCTTGAGGAAGTCTTCAGCGTAGTACAGGGCCTGGGGGGTTAGGACAGCAGCCCTAGAGAAAAGATATCAAACCCCACCCAGATCCTTCTCCCTTCTCTTTCCAATGCAATAGAAATTACTGATCTCTGGAGGAATCACACTTCAGGCACAGGTAACAACGAAATGGAGATGGAAGGAGGGAATAAATCATAGTTTCAGCCCTGGGGGAGGGGCAGAAACAGACACTGGGCTCATACCATTAGAGAAACAGGAGAAGAATCACTGAGAAGGTCCCACTGAGATGCCAGGACAAAGTGCTGCCTAAAAACAAGGCTGAACCAGCACAACAGAAACTGTCCCCCCCAGTGCCGGCCACCAGGCACTGAGCTATTAAGTAACAGTAACATGCTACTACCTACAGAAAGGTCAAGAGCACAGACAGAGAACTTCCGTGCAGTCCAGGCAGTAGGAGAAAATCTAAAGGTGGTGGCGAAAAAGACTTGGAGAAAAACTCCAGCAATCCCACTTTGACCCTAACCAGGGGAAATACTCAAGTTTTGTTATCTAATATTACTGTCACAAACCACACGAAGCTATTGAGCACTTGGAATGTAGCTACATCTACATGTTGAAGTGACATTACTTTGGATATATTGTGTTAAATACATGATTAAATTAAAGTCCACCTTTTTTTAACTTTAAAATAAAGCTGCTAAAATTTGTTTTAACTACGTGTGCATTTTGCATTATTGTTTCTATTAGAGAGTGCTACATTAGAAGAATTTGAAGCCTGTACTTAGTTCAACTACTAACAAGATTGACTCCATCCACCGTAATAAAGGCCTAACAAAAGATGAGGTATGCCCATTTCCATGCCAGAATACTATTTTCCTCAGTCTCTACTTCCTGCAAAATTGGACAGCTTTCACCAAAAAAATCATACAGCATGTAAGAAAGTGATAAAAATAATCAACTGAAATAGACACAGATATGACCCACACAAGTTGAAACTAGCAATCAGGAAAATTAATGTTAACTATTATTAATAAGTAAAGAGCTCTAGGGGAAAAGGTTGCTAACATACATGATCAGATAGATAATATCAACAAAGTGGTAGAAACTATAAAAAATGAATGAAAATGCTAGAAATAAAAAGTAAGATAACTGAAGTGAAGAATGTCTTTGATGGGCTCATCAGTAGACTGAAAATTAAAGGGAAATTTTGAAGTTGAAGATAGAAGATAAAAATTCTGCATACTTTCGAGCAAACCAATGAGATTTGCAGAAGAATGCGTCTCTAAAATTTGATTTTATGAAAGTTTCTTTCTACATGAACTTAACTTCATAACCAATTTATTATTCTTTGGAGAAGAGTCATTTTAATTTTAAATTCCAAGTAAATGTGTATATAATTATACTTAACCTTTATTCCTGTAATGAAGAATTCCAAATAACTGGACCCATATTTTGAAGCCATTTTTGGGTGAATTTTAGTGGCTATCTTCTGGGTAGAAAATCTCCACACAGTGAAAAGTTGTAATGGATATGAATGGTGCAGGAATAGGGATATGAAACATATTTTAGGCCGTGCTCCGTGAGTTCACTGAAGAATCCAAAGAAAGGGCAGACTTTTGGTTAGTTCTGTTACAGCAACTAAAGATGACATGAAAACCTTAGCTTCTTTCCATCTCTTTTGTTTCTCAGAGTATCATTATCATTGTCACTGAGTGTTTCCTGAGATTTCAATATGCCTACAAATAAGTACCAAAGCTACATTTTTCCTCATTTTTGTCTGTTAGGAAGAGAGACTATCTCTCTGAATGGCTGTTTGGAAAGAAGGAGAAAGTGCTTTTCCCAGAAGTCACCAACAAACTTGTCAGTTTGCCTCTTTGGCCCAAATTTTGTTTCATATCCTTATGTCTGAGCCAATCATGAAGCTAGGAGATGACTTGGTGCTTGGCTTAAATGAGCCAGAACATGCATGCCCCTGTTGCCCGGGAGGGAGTGTTCCTACCCAGCTCACTTCTCCCAAAGATACTTAGAACCTAGTTATCATGAAGGCATTTGGAGGCAAACAAAGGTGTGTTCCAGGTCATAACAAGGTAAGAGACAGAAATCTGGCCCAGTTCACAAGGGAAGAGAATGTATCTGGTTGTTCAGATCTGCCACTACTCATTTACACTAATATAATACATAGCATTAAAAATAATCTTACATTCACTTGTTTTAGTTAAGTACAGTTAACCTTAATTACATATAATTTCTAATACATTGGCAAACATTCAAATACTCTAATAATAGCACTCTAAGAATGCACCGAGCGCTCAGGTACAAAAGTTTTATGAGTAGTCACACATAATGTTATTTCAGGTTTTACTCAAATTTGGGTGTTAACTTATTAGGGTGTCATTTAACATTTGTTTTCAAATAAGGAGACTATTAGTGGTTACTATACCTGGATGTTAAATTAGAAAACTCTTTTTATTTCTGATTGAGGTTCTAAGAAAATAAATGCCAAATACCCCAAGATACCAAATTGAGGTCTGTCCGACCTGTGTAGGAATTTCCAAAGAGTTGTTCAAAAAACAGTCTCGTTACTCTTACCCTTCTCTCCTATCAGGTGTCTGATACGGCTGCAGTTGAATTGGCCAGAGACCACGGAACATCAGAAGAAAAACGTCCCTGGAGATTATTATACCGTGAGCGCCTCCCACAACTTCCTGGTCTTTCTCCAAGGGAAAGTTCAAAATACGCCCCTGGATCTTGTTAGACACCGTGTCTCAGCCACCCAATAGGCACAAGGCCGGAGCTGCCTGTGGAGGAGCTGAAATAAGAAGGGAGTGTAAAGCCTGTGATTTCTGTGGACCAGGTATTGGTCAGGCAAAAACGAAAACCAGGCTGGAATGTCCTTAGGTCTTCTAGAAGCACTACCTAGAAGGCTACGGAGATCTTAGCGGAGGGAGAATGGAAGTGCACCCTGATGCCCAGGGATTATGGAGGAAGAAGATGGAGAAGAGGCATCTGCTGTGAGGGGTGTGGGAGGGGCGCCATAGAACCCACGAAGGTGCCCAGCAGTAAAAGTCAGCTTTGATCCCTGGCAGCTCTCTATATACTAATTCAGCAGTATTCATCAAACGAGACCTTATCGGTTGTGTGTTCTCCCTCTTTTCCTCCTGTCCCAAGAGGCAGTTGTTACTTGGGGAGAGATTGCTGACAGAGGAGAGGGTACCCAAACCCTCTCCCAATCAGAGTGCACGCTCCCATCTTCATCAGATTCGCTGTAAAGGAATGTAGGTGCTTTCAGCTGAATCTGAATTCAAAAGTATAATAATTTGAATAAACAGAACTGGACATACTCATTACTGAATAGAGATTCTTTTATGATGAAAAGTGGATGTGGGATGTTTTATAGCCTAAGTTATGAAACCTACCCTGAGGAGCACATAAGGGCAGAAGACAAATTAACACCCTTAGTGCAAGATTAAAGGGAGAGTTGTAGAGAAAAATAAAGTTGGTTTAAGAAGGCACCCTCTGAATTTGCTCTTTGAACAGAGTGGCTGTAAGCCCCTTCTGTCATTGACAAGAGAAGCGTAGGACCTATTTAGCAAGTTGTACTTAGCCCTCTTAAACATCATTAAGATAGTTTTGTCACTAGGGTGTATTTTCAGCAGTCATTTGCTACAGTGTATTTTAAAAAATAGTAAATTTCAGCCAATTTACCCACCCCATTCCGGTATTTCATTATTGATGAATCATATTTAATGGATTTTTCAACTACTCGGAATAAAGCATTGGAGAAGTGTTATCTGTAACCAATAATTAAATGATTCAATGTTTATTTATGTTAACAATTTATAATAGAATGGTTGAAATTTAGCTTTTGTCAGGTGATGACATCACATCTAAGCCGATCAGGTTTCTATGGTAACTGAGCTGGATTTCTGGCAGGCCCAAACTACTTGTAAGTAATGAAGCCATTAGGATTTCATTTGTTTGTTTTTTGTTTTTCTTTTTCTGTTTGTTGGTTTTGCCCTTAAAAATGGATTTGCCATACTGTCAGGAATCTACACTACATTCCTGGGCTCTTAGGTGTAACAAAACTGTATCAAAAGAGTAAGCTATGATCATCATAGCTAAAATGATGAAAACTCCCTTTTCCATGGTTGGACAGGGGTTATTATGGGTATAATACGTACGAAAGGATATCAGAATTTGCATGTTGTAGGCAAAGGTTGTAAATATAAGCCTGGAATCACAGTACACATGTGACTTCTTTGATGCAGTATATAAAATATATGGCAGAAAGAGGATGGTCCACTGGTGCCAGAGCAGGTGGTCCCAAAACAGTGTGATGCTTTGTCTTTCCTATGTTCTCATCTTTTTCTGGATTCTAATAGGCGTTGTTCCCCATCTGAAATTTTCTTCTCCACACTCATCCTTAGCAACTCTACTGTTTAGCTAACCCATCTTCAGGTCTCAGTTCAATGTTACTCTTCAAAGGCATTTACCCAGACTCTCCAGTCACATCATTGCAGCTTATAAACCCCCTTGCTTTCTGCAAATGTTCATTTTTGTGTCAACTTAAATCGGCTATGGGGTGTCTAGATATTTGATTAAATATCGTGGCTGAGTGTGTCTGAGAGGATGTTTCTGGACGAAATTAACATTTAAATCCATAGACTGAGTAAAGCAAATTGCATTCCCTGTGAGGGTGGACCTCGTCCAATGCACTGAAAGGCATAAATAGAATTAAAAGGTTGAATGAGAAGGAATTCTCTCCCTCTCTTTCTCTCCCTCACTCTCCATCCATCTTTGTCTGTCTTCAAGTTGGTCCTCTCCTGCCTTTGAACTTGGACTCAGACTGGAACCTACACCATCAATTCTCCTGGGTCTCCAGCCTGCTGACTGCAGATCTTGGTACTTCTCAGCCTCCAAAACTGTGTGAGCTGATTCCTCATGATAAATCAATATCTCTATTGCTCTCTCTCTCTCATATGTGTGTATGTGTGTGTGTCATATATATGTGTATATATATAAGACACACACACACATACATATATATTTATTCAGGCAAGTAGCATCTGTTACCTCCTATCAGGAGTTGAAATCTGAGCACTTCTGCCCACTGCATCTTGGTTTTCTGAGTCACCAAGGAAAATATAATGCAAGCACTAAAAAAATAACACTTTACTCACGTAGAGAATAGACAGAACAAGATCAGCTTCAGTAACCTATTAGGTGTTGGTCCCCCAAGACCAGTATATCCCTCCCAGCAGCATGCTGTTTGGGCTGCAGCAGAAGGACCCCATCACCTCACCACAGGAGACAGACATAGTAGAGGGGTTGCCCAGGTGCCATATGACAAATATGAGGACAAAAAAGGACACTAAGTCTGAAACAGGAAAAGAGAGTAAGTCAAGCACTGGCTGTGAGGCACTATTATTTTGTTGAGGAAGTATTCCAGGCCCAAGGGCCGTCCATATGCAGCTGAGGGGATGCTGAAGGAGTGTGTGTGAGCTGTACGAAATATCTCCAATTGGTTCTGTTTCTCGGGAGACTCCAGACGACTATAGTTCTTTCCTGTAATGTCTATTACATACATTGAGTCATTAAATTTTTGAAATATATATTTATATGTTCTGCTATTAGCTTATGAGGACACGTTAGGACTTGATTTTTAAAGGACATTAATTCCCCTTAAACACATCAGAACACATAAGTATGCATTGCCCTCACAGGCATCAGCTTAAAAGCCTCCACAGTTGTGCAGAATACTTGCAGTACCTTTGCACTCTGCCATGAGAATTAGTTAGAAGTGAACATTAATCCTCATGCACCACCTAAATGTCACTTGCTTATTTTTACACACCTGCTTTATTCCCTAGAGCAGGGGTCGGCACGCTGGAGCCTGTGGTCCAAATCCAGCCCAGAGCCTGTTTTCCTAAGGCCTACAAGCTAAGAATTATTTTTAAATGGTTGGGAAAAAAAACAATAAAAAAGAAAAAAATTGCAATACATGAAAATTATATAAAAATCAAATTTCAACATCCTTAAATAAAATTGTACTAGACACAATCAGACTTCTTCACTTGCACATTATCTATGGCTGCTCATGTGACAACAGAGTAGTTGTAACAAACCATATGGCCCACAGTCTAAAATATTTAATATACAGTTCTTTTCAGAAAGTGTTTGTTGACTGTGATCTAGAGTCTACACTAGGCTTTGAGTGGCTTTGGGTTGTTTTCACAAATATACTCTTCTCAAGTAGAAATCAAGGAGAACCTGCTTAAATGCCATCAGCAACTTCCCGTTGCATCTGTGGTCCAACTCAGTCTCCTAACCTGGTTTCAGCAGTTTCCACGATTAAATAGACCCCCTTCCTACTGCTCCAGTGCCACCCCTCACCTCCCCCCGTGTTCATCTTGCCTCCTACTCTGTGCGTATGCTATTGCCTTTGGCCGTGACTCTGCGCCTCATCCCAGCACTGACTTGCCTGGCTGTGTGTTTCTCACACTTCAGGTGGCATCTTCAGTACCATTTGATCCAGAGATCTTCTCCAAGACCCCATGTCTAGGCTAAATGTCCCTTCCATGGGACTCTTAAACCTTGTCCTTCCCCTTTACTGGTAACTTTATGAGGACAGTTATTCACCATAACTTTCTGCATCTGCCATCTGAAACTCCATGTATCCACAGAAATAAAGAAAGAAGAATGGAAGGGAGGATGGTTGAGAAGAAAGAAAAAAAAAGAAGATATTTGCTTTGATGAAGATACTTTAAAAAGGGAATTTCAGCAATTTTTAATTGCTTCTAAAATAGTTTAACCTATAAGCTATAAACCCTAGAAAACAGAAAAATACATAGTGCTAAACTTTAACACAAAATATTGGGGCATATGTACAGAGGAAGTCACTTACATTAACACAAGTAAAGACTTTTCAGACTAAAGTTCAGTGAAAAAAATTTAAATAGCAAATTCTGACAATCTTTCTGATAGCGCATTAAAATTCAGCAATGTAAAATATTCACTGAAAATAAAGTAATTTTTAGCATTGGACCTGATATTACACATACAATTAGTTATACATCTCACTTCAGGTGAGAGAATTCTACATCAAAGTGAAAAATTTAATGAAGTACTGTGTTGATTTCTCTTTCTAATATAGCTATTTAAATTTTATTAGCTTCTGACATCAAGATAGTATTATTTAAATGTATCCCAATAATTTAAATGTAGTGTCTTTTACATGTAGATATATGTAAGACACTTAAATAGGAATATATACTTAGGATATATATTACATATTAATTATATAATAATAATATACATTGAATATTATAATTATATATACATATAATGCCATATGGTTTTTCTTAAGTTGTTGAAACCCTTTCTGTTTATCATACCTGCTTCTACCCATTCCTACATGTGTGTGCAGGTGCATGCACACACATACACAAACACAAAACAACCACAACAAACTTCATTAGCATGAAAGTATTTGTAAACAAAGTAGAATTTACTCAAGTTTTAGCAAGGGAGATGGAGATTTCCAAACTCTTGGGTCTTACTTTCTCCTCCTCCAAAAGAAACCTTACCCTACAATTAATTTAAATTCCTCATTTTTTAGATTATTGTTCATAATTTATTTTATCATTATAAGAAATATATTTACCCATTATACATGCATGTAAAATTAAACAAACATTTTACCAAAAAATGCTAATTCTTTACTATATGTATCACGCTAATATTTCCTTTAAAAATACTTAATCTTTATTAATTGTTCATGGATACTTGCTCTTCTCCTCTCTTCTTTGTACTTGTATTTGTATTACAAATATGTGTATTACACATTCATGAGACGTGACCCACAGTTTGAAAACCACTGCTTTAGGCTGCCCCCGCAACAGATGATTCTGCCTCCTATTTCATTCATTCTTAATTTTTCCAAGATGCTCTTTTTTTTTTTTTGCACAAAAGTTAGGCCTAAGTTCTACCTGAGACTCCGATGTCTGGTTCCTAACCACTGGTGGGTTTATCAAAGTCTATTCTCAACAAGGCAGTCCCTTCCTACAAAGATTTCTCATACCAGCTGCTATGAAGATAATGTATTCTCTTCATCCTTATGTACCTAAAATATTCCCAGGAGCAAAAACTTCAGCTAATAAAATGCCTTCTACTTTAAAAAACTTTTACTTTAAACCTATCCACCCAGATTCTGATTTGGATGCTATTTCTTAAGACAAATGTATTCGATCATATCATTTCAAATTCTAAATGAGAAATGAGTGCAAGGAAAAATCTAAAGCTTTTAAAAATAGCCGAAACTTGAGCAATCAAGAGAATTAGAGCAACAAAGAAGTCACAGAATCACTTCTAAGACATAATGTAATTTGGCTCTTAGAAGATAGAGAAATCAGGCAAACTGTGGTTAGGCAGCTAGCTCCAAATCTTTCCACTGAAAAAATAAGAGAAAATAGATTTAGCTGTGATTGCAGTCATGATGTTGTCCTTATATCATTATTTCTAGAAAAATATGTAAGTTACAACCATACTTATGATAGGAAGAATGTCTTCTTTTCTCAGTTGCACTTGTATTTGAATATTAAATTGACCTGGTGAGCCTTCAGAAATTGGCACACCATGTCTTAGCAGAAGGGGAGATGTTACATCTGCAGTTGTCAGTGGTTTTAATCACGCCCGTGTTTTATGGCAGGTGTATTCTACTAGCTGGGTAATTAAAGCAGTATCTGGATCCTTTCAGTTTCGTTCTTCTGATTTCTTTATGTTTTATTCAGCAAGGGACTGATTTATTTATGTCTGTTCTTCTGATACTAACTGACTTTGTCAGAATCTTGCAAGCACATCACCAGTTTATACATCATTTATGATTTCTCCAAGTTTCCTTAGTAGAGTTAAGACTCCATTCTCATGAATCAGTGCCTGGGCATTTGCTTCCGAGAACATCTTTATTCCAAATGTTTTAAGAGTAGTGTTTTGAATTTGCAAATAATTTTCTGCTTTGAATGATTTTTCACATACACAAAAAGGAGTGAGTGCCTATAATTACCTAGGAAGTCCATCCAGGACACTGTAAGGAATGGAAAAGAAATGTATAGACTGAACCTTATTCTCATGATCTTGTAATCTAACCAAAATCAGAAAACTGTGGAGTAAACTTACTTGACCCAGGAAATAATGCCAAGTTTTCGAGGACCATTGTGTCTATTCAGTATCTCACCACCACATTGAGAAATGGTTTAGTTTTGGTGGGTAAGAGTCTAGGTTGTGAACCTTGACAAATTACTGAACTCTAAGCTTGATAGTTTCTCAGACTCTAAGGTGCAGATTTTAATAACCCAATTCACAGGGGTTACTATGACAATAACTGTGTATCACAAAGAAATAAGGTATATGTAGCAAAGTACTTGGCAAAATGTATATGATAAAAGAATTTTTCTATTATTAAAATATAGCTTCTCTGCCTTACAAAATCTATTCTTTCAAGATTCAGCTTAAAAGTCACCTTCTCTGTAAAGCTTTCATCTTGCAAATATTCCTCTATTATTGATGCTCCCAAAATATTTACTTGCATCTATAAGTACTTTCACTTTGTATCATAATTTTTGGGAATCTGTCTATCTCTTCATACAGATTGCAAGCTCCTTAAAGTTAGAGGTCGTATTGTAGTTAATATGACATTCTATGCCCTATTTTGACACACAGTGAGTACTTATATTCCTTTCCCAATTGAATAGAAGTGACTCTGTTGTTTGCATTAGCTGTCTCTTACTCTAAAAATTATGATAGCACAATAAATACTAATGACCTTTCATGACAGGTCATGCCATTATCTAGTCATTCAGGTACACGTTTAACATATTAGTAATTGAGAATGTGTTCAGCTATTAGTAATTAGTAACTGCACCTGTGCTAATGCTTGTGACTCATGATTTTATCTGTAAGCATAACAATGTGATCAGTTGAGAACGATTCACTAAGTCATGTTTATGAAGCATTGTGTCACAATACTCTCATGTTTCTGAAGTCTGGAAATCATATTGCCTAAGTGTGATTGGTATTGTTACTCAAATGAAATCCAGACGTTAACTAATCATCACATGGATAACAATGGATAACTGTTGTCATTCTTCACTTTTGTTTGGAAGGGTTCTGAGATTAACCACAACACTGAAAAAAAGCCATCATATCATATTAGCTCTTAAATCAGGGAACATCCAACTCATTTTGAATTCAAATGACTATCAGAGAAGAATCATCCCAATTCATCAAAGTCTTTAAGGCCAGGATTCTGAACAGAAGAATGCTCTGAAGAAATCTTGATTAATGAAGACAGTGTACCCACCCAAACTACTGCTCCCTGGGTGAAACATGTGGCAACAAACAAGCTACCACTTAGCAGCCACACTGCAGAGGGTTTTAACCAGAACGTACACCAAGTTAACTTACTCTGGGAGGTACGCTCTGTGTCACAATGAATGAGAGGTTTTCGTTACTTTGCTTTCTCCTTCCTTCCTTCTCTGGCCTGTGGTTCATTTCCACTCTTTAAATGTTAAGAACCCCTATGATTAGGTAATTACACGTACTTGCCTTCTCCACGGAAACATAGACTCCCCAAGACACTCCCCCCAAGTCTTATTGATTTTTTTACAACCACTGTCTAGCACAATACCTGACAGATAATAACAGCTCTTCAATAAGTGATTATTGATCAGAATATATGGACTTGGGCAGCACCAAATCTTCTCTAGCTTTACGTGCTCTAGGATCTGGGAAAATGCCTTAGAAACTAGAACTGGGTGGGCTACTTTTCTGGGTACCATGTTGCTCAGAAAGCAGGTGGCCTCCAGCAGGTGGTGGTTACTTGCTAAAGGTTTCTTAAAAGATTCCACTGCCAAGGGAATGTTTTCAATGTTCATCTCAATTTACTGAGTGACAACTTGACTGAAGTGTGTGAAGCAGCACTTGAGAGTATGGTGTCTCTGCTGTGAATGTTTTAACAGTTCTGAGGAACAAACTCTTCCGTGTTAAATGATGCACCTTAAAGCCACAGTTTCCATTAGTCCCAGTTTCTCTTACACTGTTAAATTGTTGAGCCAGCTTTAATAACCCTCTTTAAGAGAGCTACTCTGCTGAAAAATATCTTTTCACTGGAGGCCAGGGAAGACTGAAATTTAGATCAAGCTGTTGACATGGTAACAAAAGCTTTCACCATTCAAAAGAAGATTACCGTGTAGGCCAGTTGATTTTCAGTGGCTTTTTTTTTTGAGACAGGAAATGTTTGCTATTGTTCTCAAAGCAGCAGCCTTTGTATTTTATGCCACTAAATTATCTACTCCAGGTTCATAAATAGCTATGTCTATGGATATAAGTTTGTTAAAAATTGAATTTAAAAAGAAAGGAAAAAAACATTAAAATTCTTAATGGTGGTAGGTATATTTATGATTTTCATCCCTAGACTTGGCTATGTTTACCTAAAAAGATAAAACAATTTTTAAGGCATCATGATGATATTAGGTCACTTTTCCTTTGGATAAATCTAATATATACTAGAGTCAGATTTACAAAAGAGTGTTAAAATAACTTTTCTAAATAACCATTAAAACAGGGATGGTCATTGTTTTTGTTATGAGTTTTTAAAGTGAAAAAACACATTTTGAGAATATCTGTGATAGGGCTATTCTTTATTTTTAACAAAGGTCACTTCTTATAGGATGAACAACCTAATAAAATATCAGATTAAGGGCATACAATTAGGATAATTCTACAACATCATTCATATATATTTGTTGCTTATTTGAAGGACAAGTTTAGTCAGGGGAAAGCAGTTATAGATTTTACAATAGGAAATATATATATTTATCCTCGCCTTAAGAGAGAGAGAGAGAGAGAGATCCTATATAGATGGGGGGATAAATTTGCTTGATTGTCCTAGGACTAGCTGTCATTAAAGAAGGGGACCAAATTAGAAGACTCTGAGATCCCCTTACACTCTTAAAACTAAATTGAAATCATTAACTGTCAGAATTTCAGGACATCTCATTGTGTTGGCCTTCTGGAAAAATAGACAAGTAGATAAAGGCAGAATGGTGGTTTGAGTGAACTGACCATTACAGAAAATAATAATTATGGAGTAACAAACTTTGAGCAGCATAGTCAAACCACAAAAAGGTCATATAGGGGCACCATTATGAAACGGGACTATTTTAGTCCAACTTAAATGCCTATAAAGTGGAACTCCAGATTCACAGTTAGAATATCCTTTCTGAGCAAGGTGATCACAAGCTGCCACCATGCTGTGTTCCCATCTCAGTTCCTCTGCCTCCTACAAACTGTGCTGGAGCTCATCCAGATCTGTCTGTTTGCCACAAAACCTTGTTATCTGTTGCCTCTCCCCCTGCCTTTTTTCATGTTCATCCCTCAGACTGGCAATTCCTCTCTGAACACTACCTAAGTCTCTACCTGGTGAAGTCCTACCCATGGTTCAAATTCAAGGTCTAATTCTACCTTCTCTCTGAAGATTTCTTCTATATATCCAAAAGAAGTTGTTGTTCCTTTATTCTTCTGTAGAACTTTGGACATCATGCCATTAAATTACTCATCTATAGCACCACTATGAGTACCCCGAGGACACTGACCACATCTTTATCTCTGGGTTCAATACATGGCTATTAAGTAAAAGAAAGAACTGAGTAAGATTTGACTATGTCGAATTCCAGAAATGTGGAAATATGCAGCCCTTGGTGAATGCCTAGAAATAGTACTATTAATGCAATGTTAGTGTGCAGCCTGTATGTCCAAATGTGAGCCAAGGTCCAGCCAGAGTCCTCCACCTGCCTGGGTACATCCCATGACCTGAGCACTGGGAATCTTCACAAATTTCTTCCAGGAACTGTCAAAATCAACCCAAATAGAAGGTAACTTCTTTTAAACTCTAGGATCTCTCAGAGGTGCAGCCCAGCACACCACAGCAGTTTCTGGGCAGGCCCCAAATCTTGCTAGTAAAAGGAGTTCCCATAGCCACACTCTGGACTTTAAAATCACCTCGAAGTTACTCACCACTGGAACCATACATGCTCCACTTGGTGATCACAATCTCCATTCTTGTCTGCCCTCCTCAGTTACTTTTAGAACATTAATTCTTCCAATGCATCATGGAGGTGCACTCTTTTACCCCTACATTTGCTCCCAATCCATTTCTTCACTTCTTATCTAAATTAGAGACTTTAACTCCCTACTTCCCATGTACTTTCAGAGGCACCCACATGGCAAACACCAACTCTAGATTTTAAATGGCCACCATCTTAATATCAATATCGAGCAATTTGCGGTGGTTTCCAATCTTTATCTTACTTGATTGGGTCACAGACTTTGACATTTTACCACTTACTCCTTGAAATGTCATATCCCTAAGGCTGTTGTGACACTACCCCCTTTGCTCCCTTTCTATTTCTGCCCAAGTCAGAGCTCTCCTCTGGGCTCGATTTGTATAAATCACTTCCGTCTGTCCATAACCATTAGAACATCTCACAGTCACATCAAAGCTAAGTGTCTGAAAGTGAATCTATCATCACCTCAACAGAAAAGTTCTCCTACTTCTACTCCTAGAATCTTTACTTCAGGAAACCGTACCTCCGTTCGCAGGGTGATATCATTAATCCCTCCCACTTCAGCAGTCCCTATATCCAGTTAATGACCTAGTCCTAGGTGTTCATTAATGTCCTCAAATTCACCATTTCTTTCCATGATTATTTCCACTAACCTAGCACAGACACTTATCATATCCTCCCTGGATCATTGCAATAGTTCCCACTTGATCTTATTTTTTATTGTTATTTTAAAATACTTATTTTACAATTTACATGTCCAGGTTGCCACGTCCTTAAGCAGGTTTTCTGGTCAAACTTACCTAAAGTAGGCGCTTACAGTTGTTCTCTATTGAAGTGATTCTTTGGTTTCTTTCATGTCACTTAGAGCAATATGTAATTATTTTATTTATAAATGGATTGTTTGTTATCTCTCTCACTTCCCTACCAGAAGCATGATGGCTTAGATTATGCCAGTTTTATTTAGCACTGTCTGTTTTGCATATAGCAAGGATATTATACATAGCAGTTAATGAATAAATATTCATTGAATTAATTAATCAATGCTTATGGCATTCTAAGGAATGAGCTATTCACTTTGAATAGAGACATCTCTACCCTCGCTGAATTTACAGGGTTCACTTCTCCAATCTATTGTTCACACAGGGCTATCCAAAAAAAAAAAAAAAAAAAAGGAAAAATATCCAATCATAAATGGTTCTATTTTTCATATTACATGACTGCATGTTTTCCAAACAGCACTCATATTATGTCTAGAAAGATTTTATTCTAAAATTCTTCTTGCTTTATTATCTCTTTTGATTTTCCATTAGTGAAGTGTGAAGTCTATTAACATGGTTAAGTAGGACTTAAATGTCTAGTCTTTATTTACCTCCCCAGTGTCATTTCTGGACATTTGAACTCTCTCATTTGAATTCTATGCATCAACCTGATAAAACGTCTCTCGGAACCCAGAGCCCACCACATTCTCTCACCTCTTGGCCATTGTGCGTGCATTTCCTCTCTTCTTGCATTTTTGTCATTCTCAAGTGCCTTGAATCAAGCTAATATCTATTTAGGTATTAGTTCCCCCAGGGAGAGTTTCAAAAGCAACCCCCTGGTCTCCCTGATACTTTCCCCCATAGAATTGCTTACTTCTCTTAGCATAATACTAATGACCCTAAATTGAATATATCATCAAGCTTTCTGTGAGGCTATTTCCTTCACTTCTGTGGTCTTATATCACAGCACCTACTATCAGGTCTAGCACATAGTAGAAAATCCGCAAATGTTTCCTTAAGAGACACAGTGAGACATAATACTCCTATTAGGAATAGGAGAATGAGTAAATGAATGGGTATAGAAAGAAAGAGATAGAAGTAGGAGGATATATACCTCATAAGGTAGTAAATTCAAGTTAGTTACCCTAAGGAAGAAATCTCCATATTAGGGTGTATATACCTAAAGAGAACCATTTTTAATTTTTGAACTGGGCTTTAAGGAGCTAGCCTGGGAACTTAACCACCATGTATTCAACATGATTCTATGGGGAGAAAAATCCTCATCTACTATAGCAACAAATAATTAATCCAATGGAAGAATGACTTTTTTCATTAGGTGGTGATGGAAAAAAGATAGGAAGGAAGGGAAGCTAAGCTCATGCCCCTCTTCCCACTCACACACAAATCAGAGCTGTGTGTGGGCATGTGTGGGCCTGCAGCATCAATAAGCCTGGTGTAGGTAATTCAGAGATTGTCTCCACATGGAAACCCTCCCAGGTCATGTACCACTTTATTTGGAACTACACTGTAAATTAGAAGGCAATGCTAAAGCATCTTTCAAACTATGTCTTTTTAGAAATAACACAGATAAGTTCCTTTTTTTTTAAATTTTTTAATTCAGATTTTTATTTGTTTATATTTAGGCCTTTTTTTTTGTATTATAAAGGAATTTTTTTATTTTATTTTATTTTGAGTTCTCTTTCCATCACCTTATATTTAGCTTCCTAAATTTATTGGGTTGACATTGGTTAGTAAAATTCTATAGGCTTCAAATGTACATTCCTACAGTACATCATCTATGTGTTGCATTGTGTGTTCATCTCCCAGAGTCAGTTCTCCTTCCATCACCATGTATTTGACCCTCTTGTTCCTCTTCTGTCACCTGCCGCCCCCTTACCCTCTGGTAACCACTAAACTGTTGTCTGTGTCTATGCTTGTTTGTTTGTTTGTCTTATTAATTTGTTGTGTATTGTTCTCAAATTGTTCTGTCTGACTTGTATGGAGGTTCCTCAAAAAATTAGAATAGATAAGCTCTTTTTGATTCAAGCAGTTGATGAAAGTTAATTTTTTTGTTATCTAAATGGATCTGTTGCATATTGACACATTGTGATAGTCTCTTGATGCGTCAGGTTGGCTAGGCTACAGTCCTCAGTTATGCAATAAAACCCTCTGTCAGTCCCCAGAGGGTTAAAGCTAAGCCCACTGCAAAGGGTTAAAGCCAGGCCCGCCGCCCAGGCTTGACCTTGGTATAATCAGTCCCTGTCTGGGGTTGAGGAATTCCTGGGGCTGACGGTTACTGCGCATGTACCGCCTCATGGAACCATGAAAACCTAAACAATTGCTACTGGGCAGATGCGGCCCGATGCCACTTTTGTTTGAATACGTATATATAGTCCCAGGTGCGCAGTAAAGTGGCTTGCTTGCTGGTGTGTTTATGGTCCCCCATGTCGGCTCCGCGTGCGTTTTTTCAATTGGGTGTACCACCGCCGAAACCTGCCCTGTCTGGAAACCTTGGCAATGACACCTTCATCTAGGTATTGCTGTGAAGATATTTTGTTAGGAAGTAAGGGAATTATCATAGATAATTAGGTGAGCCTGCTTCCATTAGCTAAAAGATCTTGAAAGCAGAGCTGAGGTTTCCAATGAAGAAGACAGTCTGCATGCAGATAGAATATGCTCAAGGGCTCCAGCCTGCCCTTCCTGGTGGCCTGCTCTGTGGATTCTGGATTCGCCTAGCCAACCTCACAATCCATGGGCCAATTCCTTGCAATTGAATCTCGTGATGTGTGTATATTCTAATGGATCTGTTTCTCTAGTTGGGCCCTAATGAATACACCTTGTCCTTTTAATTAATGAAAAATTTCCTGGGAGCCAGGCTAGTCGTGGAATATATTTTAAAAATTGGGGGAAAGGAACCATATAATTAACATTAGGAAACGTTTAAAAACAAAGACTTTGGTTCATAGCTTGTTGTTTATTATCTGAGCTACCAACTCATAGAAAATTAAGTATAGCCATGGATTTTGGAAAGATAATAATTTGAGATGTCTGTTGAAAGTCTGTGGATGTTTTTTAAATAAAATCTTAATGTAATCTGTTCTAGCCACTTGTCACACTACCCAGCAAATAAACTAAAGCCTGAAATGGATTTCACAATAAAAAAGTCTCCTCATAACCAAATTGATTTTATTTGGTCATAATTCTAACCCGATTAAGTGATAGTAGAAGGCTCCCATCCAGGACACCCAAAAAATATTTCATTTACTAAACAATTTTACCTTTTAAAACAGAAATTGTCCATCTGCTATAGCAAGTGGTAAAAATAAAACAATTCCTTTGTTTTACTTTGTTCTCTATCATCAGAGACTGAGTTGTCATTTCAAGTTTCACTGAAGACACATGGGTCATTAAACACTAACGACCAAATGTCAGAGCTGTCAACTCCCACCAAGAGCAGGGATAAAAACTCTTTGGACCAAAGACAAATCCAATAGCCATTACTTTCCAAGAACTCTAGGGGTACCTGGAATTTGAAAAACACTGAGGCAAGTCCAACCAAGTGCCGTTTCCCCCTGTATAACTCAAGTAGAAGGCAACACTGACAGACATCCAACGAGTCAACGGAGCTGAACGCGGAGGGGAGATTGGTGTGAGCAGGTTATAATTACTTTACATTGAGAAGGCTTCTTCTGAGAGAGTCATATGAGAAAGGTGGTGTGTGGCACAGGCACTCTGCTTCCCTCCAATGGCTTCCCGCATTGTGCTTTCTCGTCCCTGCTGGGGACCTGCATTCCTCGGCTCACATGGCCCGTGTGCCACCAGGAGAGCGAGCTGCACAGGTCTCAGTGCCTGGCGAGCGGCATTCGGTGGGGGGTCAGATTGCTCTGAAATGGGATTCTTTTATTTGTGTGAAGACGTAGTAAGTGAATAAGCCCCTTGTCAAGTATTTTCCCTAGCGATCAGGTAGGAGGCGAACTCGGTATCTGGTGAGAGGACGTTAACTTCCGCAGCAGTGACACAGGAGGCTCTGGGTCTTTTTCTCCCTGGGTTGTTCCCTCTTCCTCCCACCTCAGCCCCCCACCCCCTGTCCCACACACGCCTTCCCTTAATCCGGCCACTTCCTAACACTGTGGGAAGTGGGAGAGGCAGCCTTTGCCACAGCTGCCGTGCCACCGCTGAATCAGCTTGTGTTTCTGCGTGCGGTGCGGCAAAAAGCAAGCATGACATGTAGAATGATGGTTATTATTTTTGTCATTACAATCTTATAGCACCTCGCAGCATGTCTGCCTCACACTGCGTTAAGCACTTAACATTTTCTAGTTAAATACTAAAGTAACATTATGGATTAAGGTTATTATTCCTCCTATTGCATAGATTTTGTGGAACTCTGAGGATACAGGGTTCGAGTACATGGATTTAGAAGCTGTGAGATTTGGGACAAATTACAAAGCTACTGTGACTTCCTCCTCCTTCCTAAGGCCTTACTTCTAAATCCAAGCTCCTTCTTTTTTATTTCCTCCCCCAATATTCCAACTCAATCTCCTTTGAGTCAGTGAAAAAAATCTGAACATAGAAAATTTAAGAGAACCTCTACGATACTGCAGCTAAAATATACAACAGTTTACAATTCTACCCTAATCTTTCACCTCAAAATAACAGTAACTTCAGAAAATACAGGGTGGTGCCCTTTGCATACAATCATATTATGCAAAACGCCATGTTCCACTCCTCAAGATTCCTTTCCATTCAAAACATCACTGTAATGTCAGTACATCTCTTACCCTCAATAAGGCCCATAAAGCTGAAATGTTTATTTCAACCTCCACCCTCCCTACACTTCTGTCCCCTACCTCCTCGTGTTCTTAAAAAATGTTTTACAGGTACAGTATCTACCCATCAGCAATACAAGGCTTAAGTGAATCACAGAATCCAAATTAATAACACCAATTGGATTTATAACACAAATGAACAAAATCCTTAACAACTATTACTCACATGTCAGTGACATTGCTTCGGACATTCCTAACATTTTCCTTCCACGAATGACCCTTGCATCTCAAACCATCATTCTGCTTTGAACGACTTGCCTCACACCCATTTTCCATGAACCTTTTGCATCTATATGTGGTGTGCTTTTTTTTTTTTTTTAATCTAAAAGCCTGTGTAGTAGGATAAAAGGTATCTCAAAAGCCTGGAGCCATGGACTGTCAACCTTTTATGTGATGTTCCATTTCTTCTTTTATTCTATGAAATCACATTTAAAGTACAAAGAAGTGAATGAAGTCAGAATGGAAAAAGTTGGTAAATTTTACCAACCTTCACCTACTTAATCAAAAATGTCCCAGATCTTTAAAGCATTTTGGGACCAAGTTAATTGCACTCTCTAGGACAAATCATCCCAGGTGGATGGTTTTCTATTCTTGCTTCTCTGACTCTTAACCTAAGATTTGGAGCATTTGCTCAATTTCTAAAAATAAAAATATCTGCAACATGGTCACAGGAAAGAGCATTGCATTTGGATTGAGTTCAATTTGTATTTGAATTCTTGTTATGCCAATTCTAACTTTATAGTCTAGGGTAAATGCTATTTTTGTTGCTTTAACCTTTTGAATCAGCTCTCAGATCAGCTAGTCACTAAGAGTTTGCCTCTTAGAATTTTACTCACCTGAAATATATGAGCATGCGGGGTTAAATGAATCCTCAAAAAGGAACAAACAAAAAGAAAAGAAAAATGCAGAATACTAAAGTTTCCCATAAAATAAATGTTACCTTTTAAAATAAATTTTGTATGCTGTGAAAGAATTTAAAACAGTAGTTAAAAGAAAATAAAAAAAATTAAACAAAACAAAGGAATCATAGGTCATTTTTAAACTAAATCGTTGAATATTATAAATATTTTGAACTTTTAAACAAAACCTAAATTGAACCCCAAAGCATCCTGAAGCTACTTTTCATATTACTTAAAACTTCATTAATTAGAAGTAGTTTAAATATGGAATCACTAGATACTTTTAAATGTATGTATCTTTTATGTGTTTATTTATTAAAGAAATGTTACATAACACCCTGTAAAGGGGCAAACTCCGTGTTAAGAGGTAGGGTGCAGGTACCTTGTAAAAAAAGAGCCCCCTCCTCACAGGATATCTGGACATATCTTAAGGTGTTACTTCAGGGAAAGCTGTGGAGTTTCGGAAAGCAGGGCTGCTGTCTGTCATTGGGCTGTTTCCTTATACCTTTACCAAAACTCTGAACCCCCAAAAAGGCCCCTGCTGAATGTTGGTGATGGCGAGCATTCACAAAGCACACAGAAGCAAATATATTTTCTACATTGCTTTAAAGTCTGATTTTTTTAAAGTTAATATACTGAGGCATTTTTATAGCTTTTTTGCATTATTAATTTATTTGGTCAACTCTTCCTCAATAAGAAACATTTAAATCAATTGTAGTTGTTTCTGAATTATCACAAAGATGAATGAAATTTATTATAAAGATGAAGTTCTCAACAGGGACACTCCACACTAATATCAGACCCAGCCGTGAACGTGATGCCCTTGGCTACAGGATTCACCCTCTTCTCCTCAGACCCTATGAAATTACACAAAAATGTAGATGGTAGGCTAAGCACACTGCACAATATTTTAATCAGTTACATGGGATATTTTCAAATGTGAATGTGTATATTAAGAAATTTAAAGAGATATGTGTCCAGATAGAGAGATTTTTGGATTCACATGTACTTTCTGTGCTAATTCTGAAAGCTCAGGAAATTCTCATAAATTGCTAAAAGCTTTCATCAATGAAAACCTCTGTGCTACAGCATTCCTGCCCCTTGCCTCAACATAGTAGCATTTTTTAAAAATATTTTTTAAAGTCCTGAGTACCCACCATTTATTTTTTTATTAAATTTATTGGGGTAACATTGTTTAGGAAAATTATAAAGGTTTCAAGTGTAGTGTACAATTCTGTAATACTCGTACATCATCTGTGTGTTGCAGTGTGTGCTCAACACCCAGAGTCAGTTAAATGGGAGCAGTATATCTCCATTTTTCTTTCTTCACTCAACATTCTCAAGCAGCCCCAAAATAAGGGATTTGTGAAGTTTTTGCTAACCCACTTTATACATTAACACACACATAACAATAGAGAGAAGACTGGCTGTATCCATTTGACAGTATCTAGTTATCACTTCTTTGAAAGCTGTAGGTGCATGCAATTAGCACTCAATGAGAACATTATATCAAAAATAACATATAACCTACACGTATTGAAGAAAAAGGGCGTTCATTCTGATGAAAAGTTTGGCATAAATAGTGACTGAAAATAATACACTTCCTTTTGATTGGAAAGATTTTTGCTATTCACACACTCAAAGGATAAGAGAATTAACAAAGAGTGACAGTAATTAATGCTCCAACATCCACATTTAGGAGAATGCAGGTATGAGAAAAAGTTTTTCTTAATCTTCCCTGAGTTCCTTCCTCCTATGGAATTCAAATTTAGGATATAGACTCAAGTTCCAGAATTTTTAAAAAAAGAAAAAAGTCTTAAGAACCTTGTTAAATAAAAGTTAACTGAGACTCCTCTGAACCTCCTATGCGTCAGACATATGGTCAGATGATCTTATCAGGAATGGAGTTTAGGTACCATCAAGGCCACTGATTTCCAAATAGGTTATAAAAGAGAGAGATGGGCTGTCCACAGGAGAAATGAGCACTCTGCATTCTAGCATATAGTTGTCATGGGGCTGTCTAGTAGGGGCTATATTTCCCACAGTGCCTTGAATCTAGGTGTGCACTTTGACCAAGTTCTAGTCAATAGGATCTACAGGAAAGACATGCATGCTCTCTGCATGCACTTCCTCTGTCTGCTAGCGAGAAGTAGAGGATTTCAACATCCTGCTGGATGATGGAGCAACAAAACAAACAAAGATGAAACCTCCATGGAGAAGAGAGCAGTATGACTACCAGGAACCCCTGCATTGGACACATAAATGACCAGAAGATAAACTTCTCTGTATTAAGCCATTAAAATTCAGAGATTTATTTTTTAATGGTGGCTACTGTTATCTTAATGAACATAGTGATGAACAGCAGAATCACTGAGGGAAAGCCTATGACTGCATTTTGTAAAAGTTCTCTTGATTCTCCTGCAACGTTCTCAGCATCTATCCAGAATCCGGAATCTGTAAATCTCAACCCAGAAACAAGAAGAGTCTTGGTGCCCACAGAGGAATGTCACTTGTCTAGAATAGCACAGCTAAACAGTGGTGAAGCTAGGAAGATAATTTGAGCTTCCTGAAGATTTCAGCCTAAAGAAAAACAAGATGACTGGACTTCATAGTAAAACCAACAAGATGTATAATTTGGAGCCAGCTCAGGTTAACATGATAGATGCTCATTACATTGATAATCACTAGAAACTCACATTGTGTTAAGAATTGTAGAAAATATTTAATTCAATTAAAAACACTTTCACTGCAATCCCAAGTGCAGGGGTTGTGATAATCAATTTAAAATCTCTTATCTTACATAATCTTCAAAGCAACGCTGTGAGGCAGGAATTATGATAGCTGCTTTTGCTGATAAGACAACTGAAGATCAAAGAAGGAAAGAAACTTGCTCAAAATCCCACTGCTAATAAGAGGGAAATCTGCATGGCCTTAAACCCTCCAGATCCCACATTAACCAGCTACTAAAGCATTCATGAGAATACTGAAAAATTCTTGACTGTGCATACTTATAATGAACATACGTGTATTATAAGACACAACATAGCTGCATAAGTTATTTGGTGTGTCCGAGCCCTGTATGTGTCGGTTTGTCTATGCATTGGTCCATGGTACAAGTAATGTGTACTCAGCATGCCTATGTGTGTGAATGTTCAGTGGGGATTGCACTCTCTGGCTAATACAGTACTGCTTATCCAGGTCATCCAAGCTCTAATACACCGGGCACTGAGTGTCCTTCATTAACAATGGCCTGCTGAGTGTAGCTTGGCATTGGCTCCAGAAGGTTCTTTTGTAGGGCCCCAGACACACAAAAATGCCCATATGGCATCATTGCCCAGAGGTTGAGAGCACTCTAAAGCCAGATTCAGTGGAATTGACTTCTGGCACAGTCACTTCATAGTTACATAATTTTGGGAAAGTTGCCTAACTTCTCTGAGCCTCAGTTTCCTTATTTGTAAATTGAGGGCAATAACAGTATCTATCTTAAGTGTAGTGTTACAAGTTAATACGTGCAGAAGACTCGAACAGTGTCTGGCACATGGTAATCTACTATATAGATGTTTGTTTAAAAATATAATAAAAAATGCAGCATATTCTCTTGATTCATAATAAACAATGAAAACCAGAGACATTAAAGAGGTGTCACATGCATTCCTAAAGTGATTTATATTATTACCAGTAACTCAAATTTTAACACAGATATAAAGCCCAGAGTTTTCTAAGGTGTATTACTCAAACATCTCCTAACGCTGTTTTACAAGGAAAGCCCATGATCAAATAAGGACCACTGGCAGCTATGAAATGCACCATTCAGCTCTCCTGTTGTGGGGGCATAGAACCACCACCCCATTTACAGAGAAGGTGCTTCCCTTAAGCCTATCACGGCCCATAAACGAACATAGGAAACGTACGGATGCAAGACACAGGACCCTTTGGATGGACAGTTTTGACCTGAACCTTCCCATTCACCTGACCAGAACGTTTTTAGGACTTTGCTGCAATTGGAAACTCTTTCTGCTCCCTCTCCTTTGTAGATTTCAGACTGTATTGTGGTCTGAAGGCTCTCCCCACCTTCTCCTCTTCCTTCCCCTTTATTCTTCATAAATTGTCACTTCCCCCCAACCTACCTCACAAAACACCACCTCCTGCACATCTGATTCCGTCTGCATATGCTTCTTAGAGGACATGAACTATCACAAGTAGGGTACAGGAGTGGTATCAGAACACTGACAGTCAGAAGGAGTTTGGGGACCTGCTCACTCACTGCCAAGCAGAAAAAGAAGAGACCATTCTGTGTGATACGTCAGCCACGGAGAGTCCTTGCTAGAGGTGATGCCCCAGTGGCTAAAACTTTATTGGTAGTGACCTGGAGGTCACTCCTGGTATAGGCATTCAGCCATTTGAAAGAATTGACAGGAACCATGCCCAGGACAGGGGCTGTCTGGTTACTACGCCTCAGTTGGATGGACGCCACGCAGAAGGACAATGAGGAACTGAGGACCATGACAAGCAGTATAAGACTGATGTATGTGATCAAGGAAGCCTATTGGTCACTTGCAAAGAGCCCTACCTCCCGCAATGGAAAGTATGTGCAGATAAACAGCAGGCTAAAGGCCTGTTAGAGATGCACAGCTGTATAAATGCTTCGCAGCTCGGCCAAGTCAAGTTGGTTATGTTAAGGTCAAGGCCCTGAATAGGAAAATGTGGAACCTGGAAACACAAGATGAAGCCATCTGGATGAACGCCTCTGAGGATATTGGCTCTGCAGACCCCCCAAACCCCTCAAAGCTCGCTGGGTAGCCCACTCTCTCATAAAAAGAGCTAGCACATTTTTTATACTTAAAAACGTTACAGAAACGTCTTTCCCAGAAGGCAGTGGAAACCCTCACAGAGCTGCCCTACCTCCTCTCCTAGCCTGAAGTTTAACTGAAGTTAAATCCCTGCATAAGGGCTGGTGACCTGTTGGGTCTGACAAGGGAGGAAAGAGATTATACAGCAAAGGAGCTGCGAGCATTAGCTAACATGCACTGCAACGAGCCAGGGAATTACACCTGGGATTGCATTTTGAGAGGGCTCAGTGGGGACGCATCCTTAGTGATCCTCTCCATCCCACCAATCAATAGAGCCTTTTCCTGAAAGGTAGGTCTGAGGAGGTAAAACTATAGGTCAATTTTTTTCCCAATACCTAGGAAGTTCCCATTTATGAGCCAAGACAAAACTATAGAGAAAGATTGATAAAAAATTGTTGCCTCTTCCCACTTTTACTCATAACTCTCATTCCACCTGATACTTATAATATAGTATTGCATTCATGCACAAGTCATTTCAAAATGCATTCATTGTTAACATATACAACATGTTACTGGTATGGAAGTCGAGGAGACAGCAAGGCTTACAGTAATGTTTAACGTTTATTTCATAGTACAGTCCTCAGACATTCTTCTAAGAGCTTTACATATAGTAACTCCTTCAATTCTCACAACAGTGTAAGCAACCATCAGAGCACAATGAGGTTAGGTAGTATCACCAAAACTATGCAACTATTAAGTGGCAGAGCCAGGACTTGGACCAAGACCACCAGGGCCTGTCATGTCTGCCTTCGAACAACTTAGGACACTTAAGCCAGAAGCTGTGACAGGTAGGGCAGTATAGGACAATGTGGTCTCTTGAAGAGAGAAACATTTGGCTCAGAGGTTCTTAAATTCTTCCTGGACAGAACTGTGTTGGCACCTGGATGGCACATGGGGACTGAGTATGCTGACCAGATGTCCCATTATAAACAGGACAGAAAACAAGGGTCTTGCCCCATGTCAAACGGTACTTATGGGCAGCCTACTGACACCTTGAATTTAGCCCAGTGACACTAGGTGACCATATGTACCATTTGAAACAGGACAGTACTGTTTTTTTCTGTCCCATTTAAAATGGAACATCTGGTCAGCTTAGGACTGAGGGGTGTTAGTCAATGTGTTGGGAAATTTAATAGGGGGTGTTAGACAACTGAAAGATGGAAGAGTTGTAGTAAAAGAGAAAAGCTCTTACTTTGAAATATTAAAGGTCCAAAATTCCCCCCCCCCCAAATGCTTCTGTTGTTGCTTGAATTAGAGACTGATCAAAGAAGCTGAGAAAGTTGAGAAAATATAAGATCAAAGTGTCAGTTGGATTTTAAATCACTGATTTGATTTTCTTTTTATTGACATCAAGAAAGGAAACAGGTGGCTCTGTGGGAAGAGCACAAAACTGAACAAGGAATATATAAGCAATTAAAATTAAATGCAAAAAATAAGAAGCCCAAATTGCCAACATCAATCTGAAAATATTTTAAGCCACTAATGATGAGAGATATGCAAATTCTCTCAAAACATTAAGAGAAGCAAAGCATACCTGTTTGAATGACAAATATATATATAAGAAGAGGGACTAAAACCAAGTGTAAAAAATGTTATGAAGAGATTGAACTTTCATGTACTGCTGGTGGGAAGGGAAATTAGCTGAACTACTCGGTAAAGCAAATTGGCAAAAATGTGAAAATTATGTGAATACCCTCTGACCCAGTAATTACAATTCAAGGTATCGTTCTCACAGAAATACTTGCATAGGTCCAAAAGGGGATAGGAAAGTTTATTACAGAAGTGTCTTAGAAACTACTTGGGTCTCCATCATTAGGAAAATGGAGTTTGAATTGTGGTAGAATGCACACATAAACCAACAACTTAGATACACAACCTAAAATAAATTTTTAAAAGATGATGTTAAAAGAAAAAAGTAAGCACAAAGAAATGCATAGAATAACAATTAATAAATACTACTTAAAACCAATATACACTCAAAATATATACCACAGGCTTTTGCCTCTACTTAAAAAAAATGGTGCTATAAGAGCCATCAGTGACCACTAGCTGCTACCTGCACCAACCTGCTCTCCCTCCAGGGTGACCTACAGATAGCCCTTGATGCAGGGGATCACTTCCTCCTGTTGCATCCTCTTTACTTAGCTCTAGGACACCATGCTCTCCAGGGTATCTCCCTCTCTCTCACTGGCTGCAATGTCTCAATCTCTTTGCTTGCAGTTATTTATTTTCCCAAGTTCTAGATGCCACAGTACCTCAGAGTGCAGACCTAGATCTCTTCCCTTATGTAACTACAACTCGTACCCTTGGTTATCTCATCCAGACTTCTGACTTTAAATAGCATATACATGTATATCCTAATGGCTTCCATATTTTGCATCCCCAGCCCAGAACTTGCCTCTGAATTTAGACTTGTATTTCCAACTGCATATTTAACATCTCCATATCCATGATGAAAACTTTATACAAACTTCATATATCCAAAATAAAACTCCATGCCTCTATCTCACCTCCCCCCACCAAAAAAAAAAAAAAATCCTACCACTCCTATAGGCTTCCTTTTCTCAGAAAACAGGAAATTCATTCTTCCAGTTGCTTGGTCCAACTCCTTCATACCTTATATCCAATGTAGTAACAAAACCTGTGGCCTCTATGCATGAAATATACCCATAATCTGGCCACATTCCACCTCCACCGTTGCCCCCTGGTCCGCTCACTCGTCCCCTCTCCCCTGAGTGACTGCAGTCACCCTACCTGGAGTCCGTTCTACACACAGCAGCCAGACGAGTCCATTAAAATGTCAGTCAAATCACATGTGTAAATGAAAATTTTCATAATACTAATTTTTAGTATATATAATTCACTCTAGTATTATCTATTATATTACATTTTGATGCAGATCACAACCTATTAAATTTATTTCATGACCCTAATGGGTCACAACACACATTTTGAAAACTACTGAAATGGAAGTGGTAAGAATAGTGAGAGTTTTGAGAGTAGGTAGGTAAGTCGTATGATAAGAATGAACAAAACAAAAGGATAGGAAAAACAATGGCAATCATTATATTCATGATTTACTTACATATAGTGAGTATTTTCTATATGCCAGGAACTGTACTAAATGTTTTCAAGTATTTCCCCTTTTCATTCTTACACAAATTGACATATGACAACACTGAGAATTTTGCCCAAGATCAAATGGTCAGTAAATTGCAGAGCCAGAATTCTAATCTATCTCTGTGTGATTGCAATGCCTCTCCATTCAATATAGGTATCTTATCCTCTATAACCAAGATAACATATTCCCTCCATCTCACCAATCAATAGAGCCTTTTCCTGGAAGGCAGGTCTAAGAAGGGAAAACTATAGGTCAGTTTTTTAAAAATAATATCCCATGATTTTACAATGTGTTTGTGTTAATTAAAAAACCCAGATAATGGCCCCATTCTTCCTGTTTATATTTGCTGTTATGTAATTGGTACAACTGATATTTGTTTCAAAATGCTACATAAATATTTACATTAAAAGGAGTATTCCATAGATGTTCCCTTTTCAATAGGATGCTAGCAGTTAGAGATTAATTTGGAGGGCAATAAGTTTTCTTTATGCTGGAAGTTAAGCAATTTTATGTGTGAAGAGACTAGCAAGTATTCCGGATGTTACTTGGTCTCATTTTAGCACAATCAAAAGATTGTGATAAATCAATATGTTTATTCCAATTTTTCCAACCTCTTTTGTGATAAAATAGTCCTTTCCCCAACTTGTTTGTGTGCTGTGTGTTTCTTTTTAAGCACGGAGAGGGACCATTATGTATTCGGTACAAAAGCTTGTAAACATTCATTTGTCATGGACCAGAGATTGACTGACAGGGAAGAACAAAAGGTGACAGACAGTTTTTAGCTTCAGCATACTAGAAAGCTAAGAGAAAATGGAGCTAACCAGAGAGGAACAGAGGAATGAATAAAGTGTCTGGAAAAGGAGAGAAGTGGGGGAAAGTAAGAGAGATAATGCTGAACCCAAAGATTAGCTAATGAAAAACAAGAGTGAAATAAAAAGAGAGAAGTCAGTGTTGTCTCCCTCCAATTTAGGTAAAATCATCGAGCTGGGCTGCCTGTAAAGACTCGGAAGCCGAGGGGTATTCGCCAGTCAAATCCACTGGGTTACTTAAAAAGGGCTGAGAGTGAAAGGCTCTGGTTTGAGGTGGAAATAAAAGCAATAAAAGGGTTGAATACAGAGGAAGGAACTCCTTCAAAGCAAGTCATTCTGTCGCCGCCTCATTCATTTACGGCACAGCCTGCATGTCTGTGCCAGACATTCTGCTGAATGCTACAAATACAAATGAGACCTAGTCTTTACCCTCAAGGACCTCACAACTCTATTGGGAGAATCACACTAGAACACAGACCAGCACACACACTGAGGTAAGTGCTGGGACAGAAGAATGCACGAGGTGCTATGAGAGGAGACACTAAGAGGGTAGGGGGATGGGTGAGCACCCTAACCCAGACCAGGGAAGAGGCTTGCAAGAGAAGGAATCACTGAAGCTGCCTAAAAGGAGGAGTTACTTAGGCAAAGGGGGCTTGGAGGCCCACAACAGCAGGGTTAGAGCATGCAAGACACAGATGTTACAGAGAGAGAATGACAGGTCCACAAAGGTAAGGCAGGTGCATGATGATATCTGATAGGTAATCTGGGATTGCAGCAAAAGAAGTCATGAATAGAAGGCCAAGGAGTTTAAATGCCATCCCAAGTCACCTTAAATGCCTAAGTCAGGGAAATGACCTGTTTCAATATTGCAATATGCAGAACAAATGGAAACAAAAGGAAGATTGTGGGAGCTAAAACTGCAAGGATGAAGTCAAGATCAGTTGTATAATGTTCTACATAAACATGAATTTCCGTTTCAGTGATGATGTTCTTCTTCGGTAGATGTTTTGTTCTCTGTCAAATTTGCAAGCTATTTTGTCATTTTCTTCTCTTAGTCTTTTTTGTTTTATTCCTCTTTTTAATTTTAAATTATTCTAATAGGACAGTGCTTATTACAGGACCTCTCTGCAATTGCCCAATTATGTAAAGTTCCAAGAGAGCTATTCTTCTTAAATATGTGCTGGCTGACACCCTCGAGGTATAATATTTCCTCGTGTGCTTTTAATTTTTTTCTCCTGAGTTGATTTTTAGTGGAACTTTTTTTTTATATGCAAGCTCCATGTGCCCTGAATTGGTTGTTCCATACTTATTTTGTCTTTGTTTCTTCAAACCTGTAAGGTGTTCACTAGTTCAGAATGTGTTAAAATAAATTTTTTTAATCTTGAGAAGTCCAGCAAAATATTTGTAAAATAACTTCAGACTTCATGCCCATTTGTGGTTCTATTCTAGGACCTCCATTTCTCACTGGAATATTTTTTCCCATCCACGGCAATGGCAAAGTCAAGTTCTTTGTTGTGTCCTTGAGTAGATGAGCAAACTTTTCCCACTTCCTCTTTAACGTCATTCCTAGTAGAGGTCCAGCTCTAGCATGGTTGTTAGTCCTCATTCCTTTACTTGCGACCAAGGTCACATATTTTATTTCAACAATGGACACTGAACTTCACTCATTAGCCCTAATGTCCTACCCAAACTTAATGATCTCTGCCCTCTGGTCTGAGAGTTGCCAAAGTACAACACATACTGTAAGCTCGGTCTTGTGACAAATTTCAAGAATATATTCTTTGGCTCATGAAATTATCTCATTACTTGATAACTGTACCTCTTGTTACAAACAGAGTGTATAAATTACCATGGGAGGGGAGAGAATAAGTTCTAAAATAAAATTTAGGAGTAAGCCATTAACGGAGAGTCTACGTGGAGAAAGTCACTTAGAGTCTGAGTACAAATTGCCATTGCAGGGAAAATACTTCAGGTCCAGAAATGGGGATATCTGTGGCACCCTGAGAAAATGATAAAGAGAATTTCCATTTTCTTGGAAGAAAAAAATAGTTGTAAAGACTGTTAAGGATCTTATATGCCAATACAAGAAATCTAGATTTTGTTCTATTAACAACGGAAGTCAAAGTCGTTGGTGTCTTGGACTTACATGGACAAATGAGCATTTTTAGAAAGATCAATTCACCAGTGGGGTGCAGGATAGATTTGAAAGAAAAGATATTTAGAAAACAGGATACCAGAGAAATGTTACTGCAGTCATCTTGGTGGTATAGTGACCACATGGGGTTTGAGATTCTTGTTAATTCTATGACCTATGGTAGCTCTAAGAGAAACACTTTGCATGACTGTGATGATTATGTGCAGACAAAACAATGGGTTTTAGTTTCACCAAGAAGGCACTCTGCACAAGACAGCAGGCTTGCCACTTAACCAGCAGAATATTCAGTTTTGAGAGTTTTTTTAAGCAGCAAAATGGAATGTAAATAACAATTAAGTAAGCAACTACCCTACTAAACCCCAAATGATGCCATATTTGCCTGGTTGTCTAAGTACAGGAAATAATTGCCAAAAGACTTTTCTATTTATTTGGCTTTTGTTTTGTTCAATTTTGTTCTGCTTTTTAAAACAAATTAGCTCATCATATATACTTTATATTTTTGCCTAGTTCTTGAAGATATTTTCCTCGTTTCTTAGTGAATATAAATCACATTTCAATGACATTAACCCCAGTATTAAAAGGTCAATTGTTTTTTTGGCTCATGAAATGTGTTTCTGCCTTCCTTGTAGTCAGTGCATCACTGGGTACTATGGATCTTTTAAAAGAAAATGGTGTGTTGCCTTGGACAAATTAATAAAATCTTAAGGCACTTAAATGACTGCTTCACAAATGTGCCCTAATGCATACTTCACACATAAGTAAGGGAAGTGACAGAAAATTAGAAACAAATCCCACTAGATCACTTCCAAGAATGGCATGAATTATGAATACCTTCATTTGGAAAATGCCATACCTTCTATATTTCTATTAGTAAATAAATATTCTTGATGCAGAACCTTGATTTATTTTACAATTGCTTTATTTTTTTATTCTGAAATGTAGCTGGTACCAATAAAAATACTTTATTATGGGTAGTTAATTAATATATTTTAGCTCTACAAATCTTTGAAAAATGAAATCATATTCTGATGTCACAAGAGCAAAAAGTAGCACATTTAGAGCTTCAGGACTTCTAGAAACACAATCACCCAATTTTTTACAGAAATTAAAAGGAGCAGGCTAGTCATTAATGCTGATGACCAATATTTGGGGTTCTCCTCTTTCTGGACATACAGTAATGTTGTACTTCTTCACCTTTTTAAAATTAGAAGTGGTCATGTGACCAGTTTTGAACAATAGAATGTGAATAGAAGAGACATTTGTTTGTTTGTTTTTTTATGGGAAGAAGACTGTAGAATTCCCATCGATCTGCCAGGATACCCAGTGATATTTCAAATAGTGGAGGCTCCCTTGCTTAAATTCTCAAATAGGGATGATGTACATTATAACCTCTGGAACTCATGGTACCTACAGTGTGAACAATAACCTCTTGTGTTTTAAACCACTAAAATTTCATGGGTGTGTGTTTTGTTTTTGTTTTTGTTTTTGTTCTTTATGTTTGTTTGTTTGTTTTACCAGAGCCTAATCTAAACAAGGGTGTCCAATCTTTTGATTTCCCTTGGCCACGTTGGAAGAATTGTCTTGGGCCACACATAAAACACACTAACTATAGTTGATAAGCTAAAAAAAAAAGGTCTGTGCATAATTTTTGTAATGCTTTAAGAAAGTTTACAAATTTGTGTTGGGCCCCATTCAAAGTCGTCCTGTGCCATATGAGGCCCATGGGCTGCAGGTTGAACAAGCTTGATAGTGTATCTGATTGGTATAGACATTTAAACATGTAGGAGAGACAGCTGTCACAATAGCAATAACCAAAAAACCCACAAAAACTGCAAAATGTGGCACTGGTTTAGCAATTAGGCAGTAGGTAAGGAAGAAACTGATATCAGAAACTGTTATTAGGTAAACAGTGCAAGAAAATCTGGTTAAAACTGTCACCTGTAATAATTTGGGAGGCAGACCATGTACCCAATAAACTCCAAACTCTCAGAAAAAGAAGTTGGAGAAATATTTGTGGCATATGTAAGTAGGTATTGGCTGTACTTGACAAGGCATTACAAGAAGGATTTGATCGGCAAAAAATTAACTGGTTTGGAAACAAGAATGAAAAAGGAATCTAGAGTCACTTAATTCAAGAACATAGAGAAGAGGCAACTGCTTCACACCCCAAGATAAAATTCATAGTCTTTGAACAACAAACGCCAAGTAAAACTCAGCCTGCGGGCAAGGATCAAATTAAGGGAAAGGCTGTAGCCCAAGTATAAATTTTGAATGCTATAAGGTATCTCAGAGTGACACCGAACTAAAGCTTTACCTCCTAGAAAATGAGCTTAGTGGTATTATTCTCCTCCAAGCCTAACTTGTGCAAAGAATCTGCAATAAGTCAAAATTTAGAGGTGTGTGAATGAGAAAGTTTAAAAAACACAGCTATCCTAAACACCATGTTTTACAAAGAACTGTGGGTGAGACTGCTTGCACAATGTGCTGCCTGGAATCAAATAGATGAGACACCCATAAAATTTTCAGAGAATTTCAATGCCATTAAGAATCACCGCTCTGGACTGAAAAAGACTGCCACTGATCTGGCCTTACATCATCCCTTGGACTGTTGATGATCTACAGGCAGAAAGTGGACTCAGGAGCCTGTTCAGGCCTGAAAGAAGGTATACTCATATACCCCTACAGATGTGCTCACCAAGAATCACAGAAAATGAAGAATCCCCCAGAGGGCCACGGACAACTGTGGGCAAGGGGTCTGCACTCAGGTAGTGGAACCAGGCCTACGCCAGGAAGGTTTCCTAACCCTGAGGTAGACAGTTTTCACAGTTTTGATTCTACGGGATAACAGGTGCTACAGCCAGAGTAGCATCTGCTGTACGTCTTTCATTTTTCCTCTTTCAAAGCAGAATGTATACTGATGTTATCCTATACTACTTCAACCAGTGCATATTGAGGGGATATTAGCTTATATTTTAAATTCATATGTCTCCAGATCAAAATGAGCCACATTCAGACCTGACGTATAGCCGGCTGCTTATCATCCAGATTTCTTTGTGTATGAGACTTACATATCACTGGATGGGGATTGGGGCTTGTCTCCCTTGGGAAAAGTTAAGTGTATTTTGCACGTGGTAATAAAAAACAATTGACCATTTGTTGAACAAATGTTATATGTTGTCATTACTATTTTATTGGGAAATGAACATTTCTGGCTTGCCTTCTTTCAGACACATAGTAGGATTGCACTTCCCTTCCGTAACATGAAGTCCATCCAGTGACATGTGAGTAGGAGCTCTGTGGTCTCTTCAGGGTGAAGATTTTTAAGGGAAAAACATTCCTTTCCTGTTTCCATGTTAACCAGCAGTCTTATAGCTCATGAAAGATTCATCAGGCTACACATCCCTGAATGAAAACAGCATGAAGCAGAATTCCACAAACCTGAGATGATATGCAATGGGAGCCATAAATCTTTATTGTTTTAAGACGCTAAGGTGTTAGGGTCATTTGTTACTATAGCATAACATAGCTCATCTGATTAATACAAGATACGTAGGTATAGGAAATCAGTACTTTGCCTACCATAGGCATTTAATAAAGACTTGGTTAATGGAATTAAATTCACCAGACATTTTAGTGTTAAGACAAAACTCCAAGTTAAGAAGAATGCAATTTAGTAGATTCTCATAGTGTTCAATGAGGTCCAATTCCAATAATCTGCATATAGATCATTGGAAAACAGACAAGAGATACCAGCACAAGACTGGAGGATTTCTGAATATTGTGAACAATAGAACAATAAGCCGTCTCAGAAAGCAGTGAGTTTCCAGTCAAGCAAAAGTAGAATGAACACATTTGAGAAGTTGAAATGAAGAGTTCTGCTTTGGAAGAAAAGTTGAATAAATGACCTTTACATTTCTTCTAATTCAAAGATTCTGCGATTATAATCATCTCCCTGGCTATCTCCTTCAAACTAATTGGAAACAATATAGGTAGAAGCTAAGTGCATAGACTGAACCCAAGATTTATGATAATCCTATTAAACTTTATCATCTGACAAATGTTATTATATGTCAAAGGTGACCAATTTTAATATTGAATTCCTGGCTAAATCCAGCAGTGTTCCAGGTCCTACGTTTTACAATGCTCCAGGGTTCTCTGCAGGGAGAAGCCCTATTTAATTGCCCACTCCAGCTGTGATTTACAGACTAGATGGCCTGATTATTACCATACTTCCTGAGGTATAGCCTTCTGTTTTCAACTTTGTTCTTTGTTTTACAGAAACCTCACACACACACACACACACACACAAATACTGATCAAAATGTAAATATTTATGCCACAGCAAGAGACAGGAGTGAGGGTAATTCGGATCTGCCAACAACAGGAGTCGGGCTAAAGAAAAATTGACTAAGGAGAGGAGAGTTATCTGAATTAGATAACACCACACAACTATCCTAGGCACGAAAGTTCTAGATGAGCATCACAGAAATGCTTAAAAATGCAAAGAACAATTTTAAGACCATAATACAAAGTATAGAAAAGTAACATAGAGTTTATCCATTAATAAATTCTACATAATAAAAATGCCCTTTTTTTATAAGTAGAATCTAAAAATCCAAGGATTTATTTAAGATCATTTAGCTTTACTCACCAGCAGCTGATTGCAAAACCAGCAACTATCTTTTTTCACTCTTTTATCAGCTGATATTCATATACTCTCTTTATCAATCACTGTATTTGACCCTCTATGCAACCCTAAGAGCTGGGAGGTACGACAGAAAATGATAGTTGTCTCCTGAAAGTTTCATTTTCATTGTAAATGGTAAACAAACTCATGCTCTAATTGAATAAGGTAAAACAAGTATTATCATTACCTATATTGTGAAGAAATACTGATACCCAGTTTGCCTAGAATACTTGGTCCCTGGGTAGTAACACTCTTCAAAGAAAGCATTACAGGGGAATGTTTTATTGTTTTAACCCCAGCATGTATGACTTGTTTTATACTGTCAACTGCCATGTCTCATTCTGGTTAAAAAAAAAAAAGAAAAAAAATATATATGCAAATCTGCAATGCTAAAAATGGGTACTCCAATTAGCAAAGCTAAAAAAAAATGTTTTCTGAGAATGGATCCCACATGGATGAGTTAATATCAAAAAGTTTAAAGCATGATTATATAAATTTTTTTTCCAAATACCCTCTTTAAAGAGCAACAAGAAAGGGCAAGTAATTACTGCCATTAGAGTTTTGCCTGTTCCTCTAATAGGATATGTAAATGAATGATTTTTTTGAAGTGTAATATATTTCCAATTCAAATAATGTTGCATGTACAGCTGTAACTGACTCAAGGAGAACTGAGGGGTGAAATTAGGTAATTTCTTGCAATCAAGATGAATTCAAAAGGAAAAGTTTCATCCACCTGTCATTTAGAAATTACTAAAGAAAACTCTAGAAAACATACTTCAGAGAGAAACCATTTCCTAGAGGAAAAAAGCAATCAAGCTTCTTGTCTTTTCTGCCTTTTAATAAAATCAATCTGTTTGCAAACCTTAGTTTGTAAAACCTTATGGTTCACCACAAAAGAATTTTCAAAATATACACTGTGAAAATGTGATGCAATGAAAAGGTTAAAGTTTACAATAGCAAAGTAGACCAATAATTGTTTCATGATATGTACAATCAGCTTACTTTGTGAAGTTCTTGGATAAGTTATGGAAGTGCCTGATACACCTTTTGACAATTTTTTAAGACTACGACACCTACCCTTTCTCACTTTTTCGTTTTAATGATCTCTTTTCTTCTTTTATGTCTGCATAATTCTACTACTATGTGTTCTGCAAACAATGTTTTAGTTACTCTCATTAACCATCTCCCTTCCTTCCCTTTCATTTAATATGTAACTTCTCAAAAATGATTAAATATTGATTATTATTGACTATCATCCTGACCCAGTATTTATTCACCTCCTCTTTTCACTGTTACTACGTTCAGATATTTAGTCCACAGTATATTTGACAGAGGATAGACAAGGAGAAAAAACTACTCTACTTGCTAATGGTTTGGGAGAAGAGAGAAATTGACAGCTTGAGCTATAATGATATTTTGAGTCAAACTATGAATTTCTAACATTCTGCTGTTATTCCAATTTGTACCAATATTTTTCCTTTAGAAGTTAGTCGACAAAAATATATTAAGTGACCACTGTGTAACAAGTGCTGTAGATATCCTGGGAATACTATCACTGCAGAGTGAACATCTATTCAACACAGTGATGAGTTAGGGATCCACATCTCCCTTTCTCCTTTTATCATTTGAAAAATGGCATTATTTTGGATTTTTTTCTTGATCTTGAACATGTTCATAATTTAGGGGGATGACATAAGACATATTTTGTTTAGTGAACTGAGGCTATCATTGACTTCATTATTCAGTGCCTCAAACACTCCATTTCTCACTGTTACACTTCGGAGAGTTGGCGGGTTTTTGTTGTGCTTTGTGTTAACAGGTGGCAAGTTATGTGTGAACATTTCAAGTTTCCTAACCTCTTTCTAAGCTCATTTTGTATTCACTGCAATCTCTTGCTGAACTGCAGTTGTTATCCATGTGCACTACACATCTATTTGTGTACCTGGGGTGGGTTAGTGCAAATTATTCTCAGTTGGTAGGCAGTGAAAATCGTGTCATACTTTTCTTGGTCTAAATGCTTCTCAGCAGATGATATTTTTTATATTTCATAACCCTGAGGGTTTTAAGTGTGTTATCATGCTTGATTGACATTGTTTCTAGTTAGTCCGGGATTATACATATATCTTCTGCCATTATAACTAGAGTCAATCAGAGAGGTCTACTTTTAAAATATTCTTTAAAAATGAGTTCCTACTCACGAGTCAGTTTTGCTTCAGATCACATATTAGGTTGTACTATTTTCTTAGGTCATTCTATAGTTAAGTTCAGTGTGTTAAAAAAAACAAAAAAACAACCAGGCTGTCGGCTGGAAAGAATAAACCATACAAGCTAGTAAAGGTCCTACGAAAAAGATCAATTTTAATTAAGTTCAAATTCATGACATTTAAATGTTATATATTAGTCCATTTTTATTTAAAAAGAAGAAAATATAAAAATTATTTAAGTTGTAAAACCTGTAGGACAAAAAATTTTAATTCTTTCTTAAAATAGGAGTAGGAAAAAAAATTCCATCAATTGACAGTATCTCACAAAATACGTATTTCAGATTTATTCCTCCAAGGGCTATAAGATCTAATTTGTTTTGTGTGTAAAAAGAAAACAAACAAAATAAAAACACATTTTTTTCTATTCCTAATAGAAATTACCCTAAATATAACCTATGATCTGGGATTCACTGAAGATTATTTTTCCCTCCTGCATAATCAATGGAAACAGATGAAAGCCTTATTTTTCCCTTTCATCGTCAATGAAAATAAACTAATGTGTAATTGGAAAATCTTGTACCCGATCTAAGTAGCAACAAAATCCAATAAAGCCCTTATAAAATATGGTCCTATAATGTAAAAAAAAAAGTTAAGTAGAATATCTGGGCAAAATAGATATGACTTAATCTTTTATGGAGATTTATAAAACTCTCAAAAGAAAAAAGAATAGAGAATAGGAAAACTGACAGTTCTGAGTTCTAATTCTGGGTATACTACCAACTCTATACAATGGACACCTTGTCCTTCAACTTTCTGTCATGTAAATGAATAAGCAGAATGTTTAATTAACACCATACTAAAACCAGCCTATTCCTTCTCCTGATGCTTAGGTAGATCACCAAGGTCATCTCTCTGCCGACCCAACCAAGCCTTGTTCTCCCTAGGGCCACCAGTGTATATCTGGCAGTGAGTCTGAAATCAGGCTTGCTGCCTTAGGTCTTGATCATGGTATCAGTGTTAGTCCCAAGAACAAGTATGCAAATGAGATGCTAATTTTATTTTCTTCAACACACTTTATTTTCCCAATTTGTATAACTGGAATTCTCCAGTGGTTTGCAGTCCTATCTGAAAACAGATTACTGAGTCCATGTGTCTGGGTTCTGACCAGTGTCTATTTCTTATAAGACCCTCTTGCACGGTATTATATTCACCCCCTACTTTCATTCCATACCTTTAGCCCAGGTTAGAATCCTTCCTAATAGCTTTCAATTAAAATCACAGGGCTGCCTCTTACTCAGCTTCATTGTAAGTAGCGCCAATGGAATGATGTATGTAATGAAGCAGTGAGAAAGCTGGTCTAGAGAAGATAGTCCCAAACATAAATACATTAATATAATGTCTGCATAGACATTTGGCACCCAAACAAGAATGACTTTTAAAAGAGCAAATTACTTTTTTAATATACAAAAAGTACACAATCAAGGTCAATATAAACAATAACTAGTCATGCTGATAACATTTATTCTTGATATGATACAATGAGAATGGTATTTTACCTCTGTGGTCTTATTCTCAAAAACCTGTAACTCCAGTCAAATCATGAGGAAAAAAAAACATTAGACAAATCCTAGTTGAATAACATTCTACAAAATATTTGATGAAAACTGTCAAGGTCATCACATACAATGAACGTCTGAGACACTGTCATAGCCAAAAGAAACCTAAAGAGACATGACAGCTAAACGTAACATGGTACCCTAGAATAGAAAATGGACATAAGATAATAACCAAAAAAATCCGAATAAAATATTGACTTCAGTTAATAGTAAGGCATTAATATTGATTCATTAATTGTAACAAAATATACCATGCTAGGGATATTAATATGGAAAACTGGGTATGTGGAAACTATCTGTACTATGTTGGCAATATTTCTATAAATCTGTTCTAAAAACAGGAAAACAATTCTAAAAAGCAAAGTTTATTAAGATAACACCAAAAATGGAAGTGTTCTATAAGCCTATTATGAAAATAAATTATTATCTGTAAACAGTAATTACATGAGTATGAGAAAGTAGTCATCCACAGTCATTTTCCTTGGCTACACCTCTGCTTTAAAATACATTTTTAAGGCAAGGACTAGAAAGAGCCAAGCTGAAATTGAAAAAAAAAAAAAAATTAATGAAAACATCACTGAAAAAATTTAGTGAAAGCAAAGATGACACATAAGCAATGGTAACTGATAAAGTGATGAAATTAATCTTATCAAAATATCATTCATAAATTATTCAGATTAGAATAGTTGCAAATGTCAATAGATTTTAATATGCCATAAAAACTCTAAAACAGAAATTTAGAAACATGACACACATGAAAAATATATATGTTGACCTTTATAGAAAATAAAATAGAAAAAAGTTTTTTAAGTATACATTTAATAGTATCTTAGAGGAAAGAGATGAAATTTAACTTGTGCAAACTATTTTCAGAACATATCAAGTAGAAAGAGAATGAAGAGAATCTAAAATTTTTAAGATTAAAACATGACTCAGCTTATTTTATTCTATTCTATTCTAACCTGCTGTGAGTTGTCAGAGAAAGTCACAATGGGAATACATGTCAGTTCTTGTTACTCCACCAGGTTGAGATTAGGAAATCATATGTTGGAACAATCATCTAAAGGTCAGACAAACTGAGATTCAAGAAGGCAAGTAGATAAATACTGTGTCTGCCCTTCTTCCCATGAACACATTAAAATTACAATTAAATTACAGAACAATCAACCTGGTGGACACTCTGAAGTCTAGCTGAACAGAAGTTTTATAACTAAGGATCTAAAGAAGTAGCCACGTGGAGACTGCTAGGAAGGCAGAGGTGCTGAATGACCTGCTTCAAACCTCCATGTAGATTGAAAAATGGGAGAGATCTTGGTCACATAGGTTCCCTTTTTGGAGGAGCAAGGGAACCCCATCCCCACACGAGGTTCCCCAGCCCGAGTACTGATACCAGGAAGAGAAGTGCCCAGAACATCTGGTTATGAAGAACAGTGGGGATCCTGGTGGGAGAGAAGACTGCAGGAAACCCAGACGTTCTCTTAGAGGGTCCATGCACAGCCTCACTCACTGAAGGCACTCACCCTAGGCTCTGGTCTGGTAGTGGGATAGTGATTTGAGGGACATAGAGACATACGGGGAGAGAATGAGTTGTGTGGCTTTTGGGAGAGGACTGGAGGAACAGTTGCCATTTCTCTGGGGTGGGGTCCTCCTTACATGCATTGGCAAGTGAATGCCATCTTTTCCATGTTAAGCCCACCCCTACATGGATAAACCTAAATCTGAATTGGTCTGATAAGCTCCACTGGGACCCACCATACACAACTCTCCCAATGCGGGATGCACTTTCTTGGTGAGCAGGCTGCCCCACCAGTATTTCACTCTTTCTTGGAGAGCGATCGTAGTCCACGACCCCATGTGGGTGGGCAGGGACTGTCCTAGGTGTGCTCTGAGACTTCTGCTGAATAGCTTCAGAGTCAGCACTGGCACCACACAAGAATCTACATTAACCTGGTAAACACAACTCTTCCCATTTCAGTGATTCTCTGAGACCCTGCCTCACCCAGCTTGTGTACTACACAAGGCTTTATCAGCAGCTGAAGCTTAAGGGAGCTGGCAGGTGGCAGCAAATTTGGGGGTGTCTTGGCTTTTTGCAGAGCTACCGAAGCCAGATACTGGTGGCAGCCATCCTCAATTCATGGTGTGGCCTCTCCCATGCACCTCCAAGTTTAGCACAGGCTGCAAAACATGGTGGATCACTTTGTAGTTCCCACCTGGTAGTCCCCAGCTTGTCATAGCTACTCCCTCTCCTTCTCCTTATCCTTCTTCCTCTTTTTCTTTCTCCCTGTCCCTCTACCTCCCTCTCTCCTTCTCTGTCCCTCTTACCCTTCCTCCTGTTCCCTCTTTCCTCCCCTTCCTCCCTCTTCCTGGCTTGCTCTAGAGAAGCCAGATGTCATGTGAGCTGTCCTTTTAGAGAAGCCCTTGTGGCAATAGATTATCACCAGCAAGAACCTGATCTGGCAACAGCAAAATGAATTTGGAAGTAGACTCTCTCCAAGTTAAGTCTTAAGATAACAAGATTATGGATAAATGAAAACTATTCGCATTTCACAGGTCTTTCTCTACAGAAAATCAGGTTTAGCAAACACCTTCCTTATTCACAGAAAACTCAAGACAAAAAGCCTTTGGGATGCAAATATAAACATATCTAATTTAATAACTCAAAACGTGGTTAATGAATTCAGGGTTATCCTTTTAAAACTGTAAGCTTCATTAAGTGATTTCATAACAATGCAAATTTTTGCAGTACAATAGAGTGACCAAATTAGCAAATTGATTTAATAATTTTTAATATTCTACTTTATTGTGACAAAATATGCATGCAAGCTACTCTTCTGTACTTCATTACTGAGACAATTTTGCAATTCCAACTCAGTTCCCTTGAGTTTTTAGCTAGATTTGCAATCCCCACAAGCATTGACTAGAGTGAATTTTAATAACTATACAATGTGCTACATTTTTTGAGCAAATAAGGGAAAATATACCTGTTTATCTCCTCATTAGAGATGAATGTAAACCCAAAAGCCCTTTAGGTGATACTCTGTAGTTACTGTGTAGTGTTTCCAAAAATCCCTGAAGCTATATCTACATTTTAAAAAATTGCCTATGGTAATTTCTAGGAAACATACCTGTGCGGGAGGAAAATTACTACTATGAAAACAAGTGTAAAAGTTACTAAAAGGAATGTTCAGGGCATGCTTTTTTCCAACTTTCGATGTTATCTTTAAAACATGTAGAAATCATACTCATCCTCAAGGGTGTCAAATAAAAAGCAAGAATACATATTCTTCCAAGTATGTGAACACATCTGACATTGACTAGAACTATAATAGAACTAGGTTCCTGCATGAATACCTGAGGAAAAAAATAAATGTAAGCTTCTTTTGTACAATTGTCAACTTTTCACAGAATATAGCTAAAACCCTTTGTTGGAATAATCAAACAATGAGAAAGCGTTATTTATTTTCACTCTCCTCAACACTTTCACCTTCTGAAGTCAGAACATTTTGGCTTCAAAAATTACTATTCCCAAATAAAAATAAATCAGAACATAGAGAATTTATGCCCCCAGGTATTGTCTAAAACAGTTGAGCAATCAGTCAGTAATTAATCAGGTCTAATAGCTGACAGTGGTAACAAATAAGGTATGATGCTTAACTGAGAGATCAGGGAAAGAGAGAGTGATAGAGCCTTGCTTAAACCACTGTCATGCTAGGTTTAACATGCACACACATATGGCTCCACCCTTTGAGGAGCAAAACCAAACACATCACAGTAGGAGGGAAATAGACTTCACTAAAATAGCCTAGTCAAGCCACAAAACAAGTAAAAACAAACAACAAAAACAAATCCCAAGAGACAGGAGGGGAATAGGTATCTAGCGTTACTACAAGATATTACTTAAAATATGAGGTTTTCAACAGGAAATGCTTAAAGAAGCAAAGAAGGATATAGTAACAATGTCTAAAATTTCAATAATAACATACTAATAATAGAAAAGAATTAAAAGGGAATTCTGTAGTGAAATGTAGTTGGCCTTACAACAATTTGAGAGTTAGGGGAGCTGACCTCTTGAACAATCAAAAATCTGCACGGAACTACAGTCAGCCTTCTGTTTCCATGGATTCTCAACGTAGGTTGAAAATACAGTTGATCCTTGAACAATGTGGATTTAAATTGCATAGGTCCACTTACATGTGGACTTTTTTCAAATGACCACAGTCCAATTGACCTGTGCAGGTCAAACCTACATTATTCAAGGTTCAACTCTGTGGTTGGAAATCTGCATATGCAGAGGGCCAACTATAGTTATATGTATATTTTTCAACTGCTTGAGAGGTCAGCACCTCTAATCCCTGCCTTGTTCAAGGGTCAACAGTATATAGTAAGCCCTAGAACAACCACTAAAAAAATTTTTTTTAAATATAAGCAAAAAAAATTATTAAAAAAGGAATTGAGAAACAAAAAGAAAGGAAATATTTGGAATACAAGATGTAAAATGTCAGTGTAACTATACCTATATTAATAATCACATTATATGTGAAAGACTTTAATAATAAAATCAAAAGGCGGACATCATAAGACTAACTTTAAAACAGCAAGATCCCTGACAAGCTGTCCACAGGAGACTCATTTTAGATAAAAGATACCAATATGTTGAAAGTGAAAGGATGGAAAAAGATATATCATGTAAACAGTAATGATAAAAGGCTGAAGTAGCTACACTCATATCAGGAAAAAAGTAAACTTCAAAACAAAAAGAATCACAAGATATAAAGAGTAACATTTTCCAATGATAAAAATATCAATCCATCAGGAAGATACAACTATTATAAATAAATAAATAAATAAATAAATATCTAGCAAAAGAAATTCAAAATACATAAAGCAAAAGCTGAGTTAAAGGGAAAAGCAGACAATTCAACAATAATACAGTAATGTGCCACATAATGATGTTTCAGTCAATGATGAACTGCATATATGACAATGGTCCCATAAGATTTGAAGTTGAAAATTTTCTATTTCCTAGTGATGTCATGGCTATTGTAACAGCATAGCACAATGTATTACTTGTGTGTTTATTGTGATGCTGGTATAAACAAATCTACTGCATTGCCAATCATATAAAAGTATAGTGCATATAATTATAGTTGCAGGCTATAACAGTGGGGTCCAAACTTTTGTCTTCCCTGGGCCACACTGAAAGAAGAATTGTCTTGGGCCATACATAAAATACACTAACACTAATGACAGCTGATGCGCTAAAAAAAAAAGTCACAAAAAAGTCTCATAATGTTTTAAGAATTTGTGTTGGGCTACATTCAAAGCCATTCTGGCCACAGGTCAAACATGCCTGGGCTATACAATTTAGATTTGTATTAGTAAACTCTCTGTGATTTTGTACAATGAGGTAATCACCTAAGGACACATTTCTCAGAATGCACCCCCATTGTTAAATACACATGACTATAGTTGGAGACTTTAATACCTCAGTTTTCATAATAGATAGAACTCCACAGAATAGCAGTAGGAAATAGAAGACTTTAACAAACTATGAACAAACTAAACCTAACAGGAATCTATAGACCACTCAACCCAACAGCAGCAGAAAACATTCTTCTCACACACACTTGGAATATTCTCCAGGATAGACCAAGCTTGTACAACCTATGGCCCCCAGGCCACATGTGGCCCTGGATAGCTTTAAAGGTGGTCCAACACAAATTTGTAAACTTTCTTAAAACATTACAGAAAGTATGCATGGACCTTTTTTATTTTTTAGCTCATCAACTATCATTAGCGTTAGTGTATTTTATGTGTAGCCCAAGACAATTCTTCTTCCAATGTGGCCCACAGAAGTCAAAAGGTTAGACACCTGTGGTAGACCATACTCGGTAATGAAACGAGCCTTAATAAATTTAAAAGAAATAAAACCATAAAAGAAATGTTCTCAACTACAATAAAATAAAATTGGAAATGAACATTAAAAATAAATTTGGGAAATTAATAATATGTGGAAATTAAACAATATAATACTAAATAAAGAGGTAAAAGAAGAAATCAAAAGAGAAAACAGAAAACACTTTAAGATTAATGAAAGGATATAATACATAAAAAATTATGGGGTACAGCCAAAGCAATGCTTAGAGGAAAATGTGTAGTTATAGGTACCTCTATTTAAAAACAACAATATCAAATCAACAACCTAACCTTCTGCCTTAGTACACAGGAAAAATAAGATCAAACTGAAACAAACACAACAGATGAAAGGAAATAATAAAGATTAAAGTTGTTTTCAATGAAATCAAGAATAGGAAAACAAAGGAGAAAAATCAATAATATAGTCAATAATGTTGCGACAACTATGAATAGTGCCAGGAAGGTACTAGACTAATCAAGGGATCACTGCATAAATTATATAAATGTCTAACAACTATTCTATACATCTGAAACTAATATAAAATAGTATTGAATGTTACCTTTAACTGAAAGAAAGAAATAATTAATTTAAAAGAATTTTTAAAAAGAAATCTAAAAGTTGATTCTTTGGAGAGATCAACAAAATTGATAAATCTTTAAACTGATGAAGAAAAAAATAGAGAAGACCCAAATTACTAAAATTAGCAGTAAAAAAGAGAACATTACCACCAACCTAACAGAAATAAAAAGGATTAAAAGGAATATTATGAACAACTGCATGCCAAAAAATTGTTAACATGGATGTAAAGGTCAATTTTCTAGAAAGATACAACTTATCAAAACTGACTCAAGAAGAAACAGACATTCTGAATAGACCTATAATAAATAAAGAAATTGAAATTGTATTTAAAAATTACCCCAAAAGAAAAACCCAGGAACACATGACTTTTCTGGTAAATTCAAACAAAGATTTTAAAAAGAATTAATACCAAGTTTTAAAAAACTTTTCCAAAAACAAATTTCAAAACCACTCATTTTATGAGGCTAGTATTACCCAAATACCAAAATCAGTCATAGAAAGGAAAGAAAGCTACATAGCAATATTTTTCATAAATATAAGCACAAATATATTCAACAAAATGGTAACAAATTATATTTAATGATATTTAGAAAGAAATATAAACCATTTCATTAAAATTGACTGGGATTTATCCCAGAAACAAAAGGTTATTTTAACATTCAAAAATCAATTAATTTAATATAACATATTAATAAAGACAAAAGTCACATGATCAACTCAATAGATACTAAAAACCATTAACAAGATTCAACAGGATATAGTACCTGAGAAACTAGGAATAAAAGGAAAAGTCCACAATCTGATAAAGAGCATCTACAAAAACAAATAGCTAACATAATACTTAATAACAAAAGAAAGACTGATTCCAAATGTAAGATAAAGTGTCCATGCTTGGTGTTTCTATTCAATATTATGATGAATTTCTAGCCAAAGCAATTTGACAAGTAAGTAAAATAAAGTATTTAAATCTGAAAGGAAGTAGTACAGCTATCTTTATTTGCTGTTGACATCATCTTGTATATAAAAACCCTAAGTATCCCACTAAAAACTATTAAAAGTAATAAATGAACTCACAAAGGTTAAATGATACAAGATCAATATGCAAAAATGATGTATTTATATTTCTATACACTGGGAATAAATGATCTAAAATTAAATGAAGAAAAAAATTACATTTACAATACCATCAAAAAGTATATGATAATTACGAATAAATATAACAAAATAATTGAAATACATGTACACTGAAAACATTATTAAAAGTAATAAAGGAAGATTTAAATGGATGGGCCTCCTGTGTTTATAGATTGAAATATTTCATATTGTTAACATGGCAATACTTCCCAGAAGGGGGAGATTCAATAAATGCAATACCTATCAAAATATCAAGGGCCATTGTTTTGCACAAATTTGCAAGCTAATCTTTTTATATGGAAATGCAAGGGATCCACATAGCCAAAATGGATTAGAAAAGTAGAATGATTCAAGCTTTCCAATTTAAAAATTTACTAGAAAGTTATGGTCATCCTAACAGTATGGTAATGGCATAAGGCTAGAGATTTAGATCAATGTAACAAAATTGAGAGTCCAAAAATAAGCCTTTACATTTATGTTCAGTTGATTTCTAACAAAGATGCCAAAACAATTCTGTGTAAAATGGAACAACTAGGATTTTTACGTGTAAAAGAGAGAAGTTAGATCCCTATTTTACACCATATACAAAAATTAACTGACAATCAATCATCACCCTACTGTAAAAGATAAAACTGTAAAACTCTTAGAAAAGAAACATAGGTGTAAATGTTCATGACCTTGGATTGCACACGATTTCTTAAACATGGCATCAAGAGGAAAAGAGTAAAATTAAAAGTAGATAAAATGGAATGCTAAAAATATTCAACTAATCTAAAATAAGGCAGGTGAGTAAGAATTAAGAAATAGATATATGCCTGAAACCTATGTAATCCTTGCTAACAGATGTCACCCCAATAAGTCTAACAATAAAAATGAATTAAAAAAAAAAGAAATAGATATACATGTATAGTCAATTGTTTTCAACAAAATGACAGGTTATTTCAATGGGAAAATGACAGCCTTTCAATATACATTTCTGAAAAAAACTGGATAATCTTTTGGCAAGAAAATAATATTCATTCACTCTTATCTCAAACATATATTAAAATTAACTCCAAAAATATAATTTAATCATATATCTAAATATAAAAGCAAACATCATAAAACTTCTACAGAAATGTTTATGCCCTTGGAATAGTTAAAGCACTCTTTGATAGACCACAAAGAGCATAAACCATAAAATAAGAAATTTTATGGACTTTCAAGGTTTAAAACACTGCATCTTTCAAAGATACTGTTAACAAAATTAAATTTACACACATACCAAGAGAAAATGTATTCTCTCTCTCTCTCTCTCTCTCTCTCTCTCTCTCTCTCTATATATATATATATATATATATATATATATATATATACAGAGGCTGCCAAAAAATGTATTTTTTGAAAATAATTTTAAGAAAGGAAACTGTATTAAAATTATAATAATAAATACTGATAACAAAAGATGAATACAAGTCATGTTTGACTTCTGCAATGACAAGAGGTGCTCAGACACTTCCGATTATGGCAAACTATACCTTGAGCAACGTTGACCGAAGTGTCCAACTGTATCACTGCGCATGCCATTTCCATTTCTTCCGGAACTACCGCCAGTGTAGCCAGTTTTCTATGGTGCACCACATCCTTTAAGGTCCCCCATAGGTAGAAGTCAAAGGGGGTTAAGTCAGGAGAACACGGGGGAAACTCAGCCACACCTCTTCGTCCTATCTGTTGTCCTAGCAAATGGTCTTGCACTCCTTGCATGACAGCTCTGCTTCCACCATTCTTTGACTGTCCTGTCTGCTGCATGGTGATGCTAGCATTCATATTTGATCAACGTCATTTTTTGAGCAAACATCAACTGCACATTGTTATCGTAATTCTGTTCAACTTCAAAAAGTAATACATAGATAACATCTCTTAAAACATGTATACAATTTTTGGCACCCCAGTATATTATAAATTATTCAGTTCCAGAAATTATAAAAGAAATTACTATTGCATAATAAGACAAACAACCTGACAACAAAATGGACATAGATGTAGGCAAGATATTTCACCAAAAAAGATATTAAAATGGCAAATAAGTACATAAAAATACTCAACAGTATTAGTCATTAGGAAAATGCAAATTAAAAACACAAAGAGATGCCACTACACACCCACTAGAATAGCTAAAATAAAAAGACTGACAATACTATTTTGGTAAAGATGTGGAGGAATTAGAACTCCCATACATTGCTGGTGGAACAACAAAATTGTACAGTCACTTTGGAAAATAGTTCAGCAGCTTCTTCTAAGTTCAACTTATAAAATTAAAAATGCACCTACAATGTGATCCAGAGTATCACCTCTAGATGTTTCTTAAAGAGAATTAAATATATGTGTCCACACAAAGACTTACACATGAAATGTTCATTATAGGCAAAACTGGAAACAATCCAAATGTCCATCAATAGGAGAATGGATAAGCCAATTAAAGTATATCCATGCCACAGAATACAACTCAGCAATAAAGAAGCTACTAATATGTAATGGCAGTATGGGTGAATCTCAAAAGCATCATCCCAATTTTAAAAAGTCAGACAAAAAACACTACATTCCATATGATTCTCTATATGTGAAATTCTAGAAAAAGCAAAAATGTCATAATAACAGAAAGCAAATCAGTGGTTGCTTGTGTCCAGGAGTTGGAGAGGAATGGCTGATGGCCAAAGGCACTAGGGAGTGGTTTGTAGTGATGGAAATGTTCTAAACCATGATCGCTTTGGTGCTTACATCACTATAGGGTTACCAAAACTCATCAAATTACACACTTGAAATTGGTGAATTTCAATAAAGCTGATTTAAAAGTATATATAAACTCTTTGATACATCCCTAGGCTTATTGAATTAGAATCTGAAGGAGGTGAAGTCCAGGAAGCTGAAGTTTTTTAAAACCTCCCCAGGTTTATGATGTAACCAGACAAGTAGCTGTGGACAGCTCGGTCATCAAACCCCAATTCTGGCAATTAGCAAGACACAGTACTTGGTCATCCCTGGGCACCCCTGGACGCAAAGATGGCTGAGGCCAAACCTGTCACATGTTTAAATGCTTCCTACTCTGCCTCTTGATTAGTCAGAAAACCTGACAGGACTATGTTTTCAGGGGGGTCAAAAGGCCAGTTTGGGCATCAGGAGAAGACAAATGGGGAAACAGCAGAGTTGCAAATAGTGTGTATTACTATTACTACTGCTGCTGTTGCTATTACTACTATTATTTTCTAATCTCAGATTTATTTTCACTTTTCGAAGAAAATCTTGAAGGCAAATAAATTTCAAGGAATAAAAAAAAAAACTGGAGCACAAGTGGGCGAATGACTCAGTGGAATGAAACTTTTCGTTTTATCTTCCCTTTCAAATACGTCCTATCAGCAGTTCATTCACAGAAAACGCCACTGGAGTGCTACGTGCTTCTGCAGTCAACACAGGGTAATGGTTCTGAAACTTAACCCATCTTCAGTCCTCGAAAGGATAAAGACAAGGAAGACGATCCAAAGTCCCTCACCAAGAAATGGTGCTGCTGGCCTGGAGTGAGATCCAGCAGTCTGCAACGCCCCTGCTGCTTCTGATGTGCACCAGCTTGGGAACAGACTGTCATGGGAACTAGGAAAATGTGTTAAGATAATAAATCCCCTAATAGCTCAAATACAAACTGAGGGCTATGTCATAATAATCTCCTTTTTCATCCAAATTGAGCCAATGCCTTATTGACGTCGAAGACACCTGAAATCCTTCCCTTCAGTGTCTATAATACCTGAAAGGCAAGTAGAGACCATGACACAAGAGCTTTTCAGTTTTCAGATGTCTGCTCTGTGGAACAAGGAAATAGATATTGGTATAAAGGCAGAGTTACTCATTATTAACTTCAAAGCAAACCAGTGAGCCCACCCTGAGCATTCTGTGGCTGAGATCTATGCTCAAAACAGTTGTCACTATGCTACCAATAATGTTTATTCTCCAGAGTACTCTAAATGGAATCCCCCCTCCTTCCTCAGCACACACTTCTTACGGTCTTTTCTAACAGGGAAATCTTCCCCAAAGCTCTCATGAAACTGCCTTGGGACCTGGAGTGGTTTAAAGAAGCTACGGTCTTTTGGCAGGTTAGTAATCACTTCCTGCCCTTGAGAACTTAGCAAAAACCAGGTTATGTATCTATAAATTGTGACCCTTACACATCAGAAAATCCTCACCAGTTTTGCCAACCTATTGAGTATAATCCATTTTGGAGGATATCACACATCAGTGAAAGTCCACACGATTTCATAAACTGTAACTTCTGCAATTTTGCCTGAAGCCTGCAAACTTTAGATATTGTCCCCATTTTCTCAAACTGGAAAGATGGCATCTAAAATAACTAAATTTTTATTTTAAAAAACAACTGTGTGAAACATAACACCATGGTATATCATCTTATGTTTCAAGGGTATAGAGGTCACTTTTCTAAATATGTATTTAGGTTCTGGAAGAAAATGACAAAAAGCTATTATTACATTATAAAAAACAAGTATTTCCTTTGCTTAAAACTGTAGCATTTTTTTCCAGATAAAACAATTACTCTATTCCGTTTTTCAAAATATGTGCTTAATGTTGTTTGTTGTACTTTCAACTCAAAAATCATGCTGTTAGCATTTTCATAGATCAAGTTTTAGGGGAGTGTGTGTGTGTGTGTGTGTGTGTGTGTGTGTGGTGGGGTGCTCTGCACTAACAGAGAATCGAAAGTGTGTCTAATGAGTGAGAAAGTAACAGAGTTGGGAGACATGACAAATAAAACAGCACACACCAATAAGGAATAGGCATTTGAAATGTAAGGACCATGTACTTATAATGTGATTGGCCAGCATATATTAGGGGGAGGGGACAAAAAGGAAGATTCTTGACCTCATAGTCTTTATTGTATGTTTATTCTGTACAGTGGAGAAATTAGAAGATATAGTCATAATTCAATAAAAGGAACTAGGAAATATACAACAAGATATAATGTACCTAGTATATACAACCAGAGACTCCTAACAAGGTAGAATGTAAGCCTACTTTTACATAAGGGACTCCCTAGTGGGAAAACCAGGCTGGAAGCCCAGGATAACACCAGCACTAGGCATAGAACTAAAGCAGGAAAGCTCTCACTCAGCCTCCGAGAAGAGCATGCCCTTATGGTGATGGAAGAACTGACTCTGGGTGGTGAGCACACAAAGCAATGGCGGGGAGGGGACCCAAGAAAAACAGGGATTTATTTATAAAATAACTGTGTATTTATTCTTACATGTTTAAACTTTAGTCCCCTTCAAAGTATTCTCCATTTGAACAAAGTCATTCAGGGCAAGATTGGGTAAATAGGGAGGATGGGGTACAGGGGTCATGCCATTTTTTGGTTAAAAACTACTGATGACTTAGTGTGGTGTGGGCTGTTGCATTGTCACAGTGGAAGAATCTGTTTGCCCCAACTGGAAATGTTTCTTCTGCAAATCAGGACGCAACCTTCTCAAAACTTCCAGATAAAAATTTTGGTTGATGATTTGACCCAGAGGAACAATTTTCAAGTGCACAATCCCTCTCACATCAAAGAAAGATAATTCCGGTTTTGGGGGTCTCCCCTTGTATATAAATGATGTATTGCAGAATTATACACTTGAAATCTATATAATTTTACTAACAAATGTCATCCCAATAAATTTAATAAAAAATAATAAAATTTTCACAATAAGATTTGAAAACAAAGAGTATACATTTAGGGGAGCAGAGGTCCCCACAAGGACCTCACACCAACACAGAGCTATAGTTTAACAGGCAAGTGGGCATTTTGTGATTAAACAAATATAACAACCTGAGAGGTAGACAAATATTATTATAATTATACAGAAAAATTCTAGTTGTAGAGGCTGATTAAAGAACATTAACCCTTACCACACTAGGTAAAACTTAATGATCCTGGAATATGAGAGAGGAATCGAAGGCCACACAAGGAAGCCACCTTCTCTTTCTGTGACTCTTACAGCTTTCTGAGAGTTTTTGAATATTTGCCATAACTAAACACTGTGCTAGGCATGACGGGAAAAATAAATGAGTATATAAACCCTGGTTTCTATCTTTCAGGAGGTCACAATTCAATATTTACAAAACAATAATGTAGTAGCAAGTTTGAATCTTATCTCCACCACTGATTAAATTTAGAAATTTGGGGTGATTGTTTAACTTCTCTATCTTTCAAATCAACTTTTCAGTATTGTTGTTAGGACTGGAGATGTCATATATTAATAGCCTTATATATACAAAACCCTCTCAGTAAATGATAGTTTTTATTAGGTATTTATATACAAAAATTAGGCTCACTTTTACTTTCTTCAAATAAAAAATGATATAGGAATTAGAACAAATCTCTCAGTTAACTATTAGAATTTTAATAATTATAACTTGGGATTTCAGAGAACTATCACCCACTAATTTCAAATTGGCTTCTGCATCAGTATACAAAGGATGCCAGAAAAATGAATACACATTTTAAGAAAGGAAAAAACTGTATTAAAATTGTAATACTCTATATATACTGATAACAAAAGATGAACACAAGTCATGTTTGACATCTGCAGTTACAAGAGGTTCTCAGTAGTGACCATCAACATCCAGACACTTCTAATTATGGCAAACTACTGCTTGAGCAATGTTGATCAGAGTGTCCACCTGTATCAATGTGCATGCTGTTTCAAATTCTTCCTGAAGACTGCCAGTGTAGCTGGTTTCCCACAGTACACCCCATCCTTTAAGGTCCTCCATAAGTAGGAGTCAAGGGGTGTTAAGTCAAGAGAATGTGGGGGAAGCTCAAAAAACATTCTCAAATTTCAAATACCCCTTCAAAATGGTCTGTGCTCCTCCAACCACAACCGTGCTTCCACAATTTTCTTTGACTGTCCTGCCTGTCGCATGGTGATGCTAGCATTCATGTGATTAATGTCATGTTTTGAACAAATGTCATACTACACATTGTGACTGTAATTCAATTCAACTTCAAAAAGTAATACATAGATAACATCACTTAAATGTGTAAATATATATATATTTTTTTGGCACCCCAGTAACTCCATAGATACAGACTTGTGTGAAAACAGAGAATGATATTGTGGAGTCTCATGTTAAAATAAAAAATAATGAGTTTGAAAAGAATAACCCATTATTCAATTATCATGTAAAACATTTACTACTAGGAGAGAAATAAAAAGGATTCAAAGAAATAGAGAATAACTAGAAATGTAAAATAAGGTGGGAGAAGAGGAAGGGAGTCAGATATACTCGTATGGTGATAAAAGGAGAAATGACTGGGTAGTGAGCACACAACGCAATATACAGGTGATGTATTATAGAATTGTACACTTGAAACCTATATGACTGTCTAACCAATGTCACCCTAATAAATTTAATAATAAAAATAAAAAATAAGAACAGGAAAATAAGAATAATTTTCTCACAGAATAATTCAGTTGACTTAACAAAGCAGGTGAATCTAAATAGTGAAATGAATCCCTGCAAGAAAGAGCAAACTGAAAGGAAACAAAGAGGAATGCTAATGCCTCTTAAACAAAACATTAAACTTGACACACTGTGTAACTTAGTGATTAAGAGTGTAGACTCTGAAGTCAAATTGCCTAGGTTCAGATCCCAGCACTGGCACTGTAGCACTTTGACAAGTTCTTTCCTTACTTCTTGGTACACCAAAATGGCAAACATATTGGTATCTATCATTATATTGTTTTGATAATTAAATAGCTAATGTACTCGCATATAAAGTACTTAGAACATCATCATCATCATCATCATTGTCATCATTATCATCATTAAAATTTTAATTATAGATATGGTAAGCACAATTCTAAGAAGCATCTCAAAAGAAGCAATTTCATAGAGCCAAGAAGGAATGATTCTTTTGCATGATGATGACAAACTTGATTGTGGTTAGTGAATGTATTGGTGAGAATATGACGCCAATTTGTTCAAAGTCAAAGGTATGATTTACCTGTGAGTCTGCTGGCTACATTCCATGACAACAGATTAAAACAATAACATTGTATTCAATGAATTTCCCCTGGTTTTCACAGGGTGACTGGTGAAAAAATGTGAATTGATTAATCCAAATTCATGAATAACTTTAGAAAAAATGAGTCTATAAATAGATTCCCATTTATGATAGTTTGGTCATATGATCTTAATATATCATAAATTCTAGGACTGGGAAAATGTTTAAAGATGATCTGGAGCCATGTTGTTAATTTTTGTAAGAAAAAAAACAGACTCAGAAACAAAAAGTTACTTAAGATCACATGATTTCTTCCTGACAGAGCTAGAATTCTTAGCCTGTTTTGTTGAGTTTTGTTTTATTTTTCCATTACTTTACATTCATTTAATGTAGAATGTTTTTCTCTCTGAGAAATTCCTATTAAAAATTCTATGTCTACAATTATAGTTGATTGTTGTATCATAAAGAACTCAGTCCCCATGGCAGAATGTGGGACTTCATTATGAGAAAATAGGAAGCTGTTTTTAAGGTACTGAGTGCGTAAGGTAAACATGACATGACCTGACTTAAATTTTTAAAACATCGCTTTGCCTTAAGAATAGATAAGGAGGAGCAAGGATCAATCAGGAGGTTATTGCAACAACCAACATGAGAGATGACGGTGGCTGGGAGAAGGATGGTAGCAATAAGAAAGGCAATAAGTTGTCCAAGTTCGGGTGTATTTTGATGGTAACACCAACATGATTTCTTTCTGTGTTGGATGTGTGTTAAGAGAAAAGAGGAGTCATGGAGGCAAGGAAGCATAAATTTTTATGCAGAAAGTTCTAAATTTTTAAATTAAGTATTTCTTGCTGCAATCTATACCATGATTTATTTACCTTTACCTCTTTGAAAAGAGATCTAACACTATCTACACAAAGCTTTTGTGAATATGGCGGCAGCCAGATCACACTATGTCAGAGAAAGTAAACGATGGCTTCTGACCGCAAAGGAGTTTGCCATTTGGTCAATGAAAGCCCCTTTAAATAAGAGGGAGATATATTTGACAGCATTATAAATGTGGCTTGAAGTTGGAACTTGATGTTACACTAGAACCTTGCAGGACGTGTCTGCTAAAATGAGGGAACCAAGCTCAGCAAACATCCATCGGCATGAGGGCTGGAGGAACATTTGGGATAGAATTCATCCCACAGGAAGTGGAAGAATCAAGCAATTGAAGGAAAGGCGAGTTAAGGTATAGTGTAGTATTACTCTTTGGCATTGTCCCCTGCTCAGCTCCCTGTAGACTCATATCCAGACTCCTATCTGGGCGAGAGCTCTGAACAAAGAATGAAAAAAATAGTTTACCCCCAAATCCTCTAATAAGATATGAGAGTAAAAGCCAATATCACTCAGAAACAGCCTCATGGACTGTAGCCCAGAAAGGCAGAGAAGCACTGAGTGTGGCGTAGCTTTGGCATCTCCAAGGCCTCACCAGCAGTAAGCCTTCGCAACCCCTCATACAAAGGGCAGAGTCCATTGTGATGAGAGTTCCTTAGCATGTGTCAGTAAACCCCGCAGAAGCGGAGTGAAACAAAAGAGGAATAAAATAAGGAGATACCACATGTAGCTTCTTCTTTATGAGCAAGCACAAGTGAGACCCTCAGAAATACTTGTATGAGTGCAGCAGCATTATTAGCAGGAGAGATAAATTTACATTACCACCCTTGTGCAGCTTTTAAATAATAATGATTCTGAGTTCTTTACACTCCATTTACTCACGGCAGTGTTTTGTACAATTGTATTTCACAATGAGACAGTCCGTATATACCCCAAAGCTCCCGTATTTGCCACATCTGTTTGAGATCTCCAGAATCCAAGTAGATATTTCTTCAGGGATATTAATGAGAATGAATTCTGCCAAACAGACTGTTGGTCTTTTGAAAACGGTAAACATGAGAATTTTTTTTAAAAAGTACCCTTCATAAAAGCAGTCATTTTATAAAATCAATTAAAAAAAGTAAATATCTGTAGGCCATCTTTCCTGGTACATATATTGAGAATCTTATTCCCCTTAACACTTTGACAATGCTGCTTACTTCCTTTTCACTCACAAAGGAAATAATGGTCCTTCCTTAAAAACTCCTTCTTAAAACACTTGCTTCCTTGAGGGGCTTCCACACACTGCATCATGTAGAGGCCAAAGTGACACGCTGAGGCAGTGTGCCAATTTTACCCAAATTCAGCAATTTTCTCAATCTCAAATTATACTTTGACCTTGACTCCATATGTCCTCATGCCTAGAGAGTATTTTTGGGGTTTTTTATTTATGTAGTTATAGTTCTATCCTACCTTTTCTCAAAAGCGTCTACTTCCAGGTGATGGTGAGGTTAGCCTTCCCGCTATTGCAGTCGTTATTACCACACGTGCAAGCATGGAAGGGAGAGGTCCAGTGAGGACGCCCACACCATTGCTACCCTGCTTCCAGGGAAGACCGTCAGTGGTTGAGGAACTTCTACGGGTGAGATATGAGGGTACCACAGCCGGGAGAGGAAATGGGAGGAGGAGAAGGGGTCTGGGAGATGAGGGTGACAGAGTCAGAGATCCGTGGGGGCTTTCATTCAAGTAAACTCAGCAGGTTCCTTGGAAAATTTTACCAGTTACAAGATGGCACATTAAACAAGATATCTGTTGGGTCAAAATATCTATGAAAAATACAATCACACTGGAAATCTATTTCCACATAAGTACATGTGATCTAGAAAGAAGAGCAGAGATTTTGGAACCCACCACCTGCAATTCCAGAAATCGCATTTTGAAAGCATCACCATTCCGTTAGCCAGCCTGTAAAGATAAGCAATTACACTCTCAAGTTGCAGAGTTCAGACACATGTTTTGTTTTGTATTTAGCCCATCTTTTAAATTTCAAATCTTAACCTATATTTCCGTATTCACTGCTCACCTCCATCCAACCAAATCGTTACAATTTCTATGCTTAGGTAGTATGAAGACATAGTGCTCCCCTGTGTGTGTGTGTGTGTGTGTGTGTGTGTGTGTGTGTGTGTGTGTGTG